>SNQJ01S0213054.1:0-15766 GCA_010110895.2 Picea sitchensis | reverse complement strand
GAAGGACCTGGCAATTTCTCTGGTGGACGTAGCCCACACTGGGTGAACCACGTAAATCTGTGTCTCTCTTGTATTGTGTGTCTTCTGTGTTTTGTTTCTGCATTTGTTTTATTTTATTTCTCTGCGGTCCTATTTTTCTAACACTTTTTACAATAAACAGGAATGCCAAAAAATCTAGACATCCAAAAACCTGACCCTAGGATATGAAACACCAAAAGTCAAGTGGGCCCCGTTTGGGTAAGTTAGTACATCAACTTCCCGGGGTCGTAACTTTTGCATACGATCTCCGTTTTAGGCGTATGATAGCCTGTTGGAAAGGTATCATCGAGGAGATTCATTTTTGGGGACAAATAATGCAATTGTATCTTATTGAGAATATCTATACAGAAAAACCTTCATTTAGGCCCTCAAAAGGGCCCCGAAAGTTAAAACTGCTAAAAATAGTAAATTGCCAAAATTGCCAGAAAAATGTTTTGAGATAGCTAGAAAATGTGGGTGGCCATAGATATCCAATTGGATAAATCCTCCATTCTTAGGAAGAAATGGTCTCCATTGCATTGATTTCCGCCATCATATGTGGAAATTTCTTCTGAATTTGGCCCCGAGTGAGCCACTTGCCTTGGTGTAGGAGCTACCCTACTTCGATGACTTGATAAAGCTGGATCGTTTGTTGTCAATTGACCTTAATTTGTGTGTCCACAATATGATCCCAGGATTCCAGTTGTATGCATTTTAGGTTTAGCTCTATTGGCATCAATTGTTCTACTACTTCTGAGGTGTCCAATAATTGTGGGAAATAAGGGCGAAGGAGATCCACATTGAACACTGGGTGTAGGCCAAGGAAAGGAGGAATGTTGAGCTCAAAAGAATTATCGCCCATGACCTTGGTGATGGTTTACGACCCATAACAGAGTGGGAGAATCTTCTTATGGGGTCCTATAAAGCATTCTTTCTGCAAGTGCAACCAAACTTTGTCGCCCACTTGAAACTTATGTGGCACCTGATGTTGATCATGGCGCTACTTGTACTTGTCAATAGATTTATGTAGGATCTCCTGAACCTTTTGGTGGATGTGATGGATCCACTCAATGAACCGAGTGGCTTTGTCAACTTCACTTGGAGCAGGATATGATTCGATTGAGGTGACCACAAGGGGAAATGAAACATCTATGGGACCCAATGGTTGGAATCCCAACCCCACCTGAAAAGGGTTGTGGCCGGTTGAGCTATGCAGGGCTCGGTTGCAGTTATGTTGGACATAGGGAAGGATATCATCCCATGTGCGATGTTTCTTGGAATTATACATGTGAAGGATATGCACAATCATTCAATTTACGACCTCGGTTTGGCCATATATCTGGGGGTGGAAGGCCGTAGATTTGGTGAGCTTGGTGTCCAGCAGTGACCAAAGGCTTGACTAGAATGTGGTGAGAAATCGACTATCCCGATCTGAGACAATGGTTTGTGGGATTTTAAAATGTATCTAGACTCATTCAAAGAAGAGCTTGGCAGTGGCCTCTGCTGTGATGCTCTTCTTGCAGGCAACCATAATCGCCATATTAGAAAAGTGATCAACAACCACAAAAACACAGTCATTTCCCTACTTGGTGGATGGGAGGCCCGACATGTAGTCCATTGATATGGATTCCCATGGCCTATCAAGAGTAGGACGAGGGGTGTACAGGCCCTGTTTCTTAGTGGTCGGTTTGGTAATAATGTAGGCAATGAAGGACCTGATATACTTGTTGACCTCCTGTCGAAGTTTCAGCCAGTAGGAATGTTTCTATAACATTGCCATTGTTTTTTCGATGCAGAAGTGTCCTGCCACCCGACTATAGTGGGATTCCCAGATCATCTTTGTTTGCTCACTTGATGGAACAAAGATATGGCCCAGATGACACAACAACCCATCCTAAAGATGGAAATTATTGACAACTACGTTTGCACCCAAAATTTGGTAGGTGGTGGTGAAGTTCGGGTCTATCTCATAGAGTTGGGGCCATCCAGAGGTCTCATAGCTGCAAGATTCTAGCACCATGGTGAGTGTCGTGACTGGCGGTATGCTAAGGAAATCAATGATGTGATTGGTACTTCCTATTTTATACTTGATGTTGAGGTGGAATTGCTGCAAGTATGTGGACCACTTTTGATGGAGGTCATTCTACAATTTTCCTTGTGTCTGCATGAACTATAGTGGCTTATGATCAATGTGGATGATTGTCTCCTTCCCAAGAATGTAATGTCTCCACTAGTGACAAGATTTCAAAATGGATTATATTTCTTTGTCGTAAGTAGGGTACTTACGGACAACATATGATAGTGTCTCACTATGATAGGCCACAGGGTGGTCGTGCTGAGTGAGAACGACACCCACATCATAGTCTGAAGCATCTATCTTGATCTCAAAGGGTTGTTTTAGTTCTGGTAGTGAAAGTACTAGGATTGAGCACAAGCACTACTTCATATCAGTAAACACTTGCTGTTGGGACCGTCCCCACACAAATTTTCCTTACCACCACCCCTGGTTATTTGGTTGAGGGCCCATGCAATATGGGAGAATCCTAACATGAACTTGCAGTAGAAATTGGCAAGGCCCAAGAAGATATGAAGCTCAGTCAGTGTGGTTGGGGCTGGCCAGTCACGAATGACTTGGATCTTGGCTAATTCCACATGTATGCCATGCTGATCAATGATGTATCCCAGGTAATGGACCCTGTCCATGCTAAAGGATCATTTTTCCAAGTTGGTGTATAGCTTGTGTTGCCGCAGGGTGTGCAGAACTTGCTGAAAATGCTGCAAGTGTTCGGCCGAAGTCTTGTTGTAAATGAGAATGTCATCCAGATACACCACTACAAAAGTATTGGTGAATGCTCACAGGATATCGTCCATCATTCTCATGAAAGTGGCTGGAGCATTTGTCAAACCAAAGGGTATGACCAACCACTCCCTTCCAAACCATCAGTCATTGAGGAGATTCATTTTTGGGGCTCAATAATGCCTTTTTCTATCACTGAGAAGATCGATCCTGGAAAACCTTCATTTAGGCCCTCAAAATGGCCCCAGAAGTTAAAACTGCTAATAATAGTAAATTGCTAAAATTGCCAGAAAATTGTTTTGAGCCAGTTGGAAAAGGTGGGTGGCCACCGATATCCACCTGGATCAAACCAACTATCTTATATAAAAATAGTTGAAAAAGATAACAATTTCAATTATTCTTTCAAGGGGAACATCATGACAGCTGTGTAACCTGATTGTTATTGATTAACAATACTTTGCAGAATAGCGTCGATGTGGAAAAAATGATCCAACATTTTATTTTGACAAGAATTGAAGTCAAATAAAATAAACAAAATAGCCAGAAATGACATAGCAAAAATGAAATAGTTGAAATGAAATAACAAAAATGAAATAATAGAAATGTAAAATCAAAGAAAATAAAACAAACTATAATACAATAAAATTTCCATACAACATTTAAACTTTCAAGTTGGTTCCACATAGTGTTTTAGGTGGGAACCGTTGGTGCTGTAGAAAAAAAATCACTCTTGTAAGTCCTTTAGGAAATATGAATTTTCACCCAGGACAAAAGCGATCTTAAAAGGACCCAACCATAATTTTTGGAACTTTGAATGCCTTCATCTATCAACATGAGCTGAATCCCACAAAAACACCTTCTGATTAACCTTAAATTTGACAGCCTTGACACTTTTTTTGAAATATATTTTAACATATTGTTTTCTTCTCTTTATATTATCCAAGGAAAACATCCTTTTCTCCTCTAAAGCCAAAAGTGCATTCATTCTTTTAGAGACATTGAAAGAATTTAATTCTTCAACCTGTAGCATTAACCTTAGTGAGGAGAGTTCTAGATCGGTATGAAGAATGGCTTCTTGACCATAAACAAGCTAGAAAGGAGTTCAACCAGACCTCACCTTGGTGGTAGTGCGATATTCCAAACGGACGTAAGTGAGGAGAGTGTGCCATTGATGCGGCTTATCTTCAATGAGCCTCTTGATAATTATGACTAGATTCTTATTCGTATAATCGACTTTTCGTTTCCTTAGGGATAATAAGTTGATAAGGTAAAATGTTTAACCCCCAATTTAGATAAAAATTGGGTCATCTTAGCAGAAATAAAAGCGGGACCATTGTCTGTAATATTTTCCAAAGGAAGACCAAATCTGGAAAAAATATTAGTCTCAAGGAAAGCAATCACCTGGTCATCCTGCGAATGTTTAAGCGGAACAACTTCAGTCCATTTCGTAAAATAGTCTGTGGCTGTCAAAATAAAAACTTTCCCTACTGAAGATGGAGGATTAATAGGACCAATAAAGTCCAAACCCCATTTTGAAAAAGGAAATTCAAGGAGGATAGGTTGTAAAGGAATAGCAGGAAGACGTTCTTTCCTAGAAAAATTCTGGCACTTGTCACAAGATCTTGAAAAAATATAAGAATCACGAAAGGCCAATAGTACCCTTTCCTTATAAATTTAAAATAAATAGTTTTAGTAGAAAAGTGACCTCCTACATGAATAACATAATTTGAATATCCATGAGTCTCTTGTAACAATTTTTGTGCTTCCTCATTATTCACACAGCGAAGTAACATACCATCGACAAATCTCCTAAACAACAAGTCTCCTATAATGACATATCTAAAAGATTTGAGACAAAGCCTTCTTCTTTGATGGTTATCTAAGTTATCTGGACATCTTTAATTTTGCTAGTAATAAACCATATCTCTATACCAAGGATGTTCAGATACAGAAAGGATTTGATTGTCAATGTAAAAAAGTGTTGATAGAGAACTATCTTGTTCATCAATTTCTTCTCTTGTTTCAACATGCTGAGATAATTGAAGGGCTAAGTCACATCTCTTTATAGTTTTATAAGTCATTATGGTTAGATCATTCTTAAGGATATTGGAAATCCAGTGTGCAATATTCCCTGAAAGAGAAGTCTGTGAGAGTAAAAAATTAATAGCAGGTAAAGGGACTTTTACCAGCGTATGCTTACATAAGATGAAGTGGAAAAAAATTTCAAAATATTTAACAAGAGAGAAAGCATGCTTTTCAATAAAATAATATTTAAACTCATCATCTGACAAGATTTGACTCATGTAATCCAGTGGTTTTTCATTAACTTGGTCATCACATTGCATGAGGATAGCATAAACTGCTTCCTCTGTGGAATTAGTATATATCATAAATTCCTTCTCAATATTCGGCTTCGCCAAAACTAGTGCGGAACTGATTTCCTTCTTGATCCCTACAAAATAATTTCCGACGTCATTCGTATAAGAGAAGGATCAAAACCACGAAGATCCTCATAAGACCAAGCAAAAGCATCTTGAAATTCATGAAGTAACTCAATGAACTTCACTTTTTCTTCATCTGAACATTGGGCACCTATTTTAACATTCTTTGGACAATCGGGTGTCCCAATGTTAAAGGAAATGGTTTCACCCACTTTCCTTTTCGACTCCTCTTCTTTATGTTTTTCTTTGTTTCCTACATCACTCGATGAAAATGAACTTTTTAGAGGAGTCAAGCCCTTCAGAATTTTTCTATCTTCCATTGATATAATTTCCTTAGGATTATAAGGTTCATTTTGAATGAAAACACATATTCTCTCATCACTAGGGAAGACCTGCCATGACTCTACATTATTAAGGATATGTGGACGATACAAATATTGAAAGGTACAATCAGGTCTTTGTGGCAGAAGTTGTTGAGTAGGAAAGGCTGCAAAAACAACTAACCTATCAACCATTGATTTCAATTCCCTTTTAACATGAGTGATGTTGAAAGATAGCAAGTTAGAGATAAGTGCCCAAACAGTTTGGGTGTAACGTTTCATTAATTTGTTTCTAGAAGAATATATCTTATGTACAAGGTTTACAACAATTTCAGAGTCCCCAAAAACTGTAAGGTGACCACAACCTAAATTATAGGCATTTTCAATGCCTAGCAATACCGCTTCAAATTCAGTGACGTTGTTTGTGCAAGAAAACTATAACCTATAGGAAAATCTATGAATTTTACCCACAGGAGAGTACAAGATAATACCATATTTGTTTCCTTCATTGGAGCATGAACCATCAAAGTGCATATGCCACATCCCATCCTCTATGTCGATTTGTTCTAAGGTAATGTTGTCCTCATATGCAAAGATGGAATACACTCCTAGGTCCTCCTTGATATAATTCACATTAGGATATGGAATGATTTCTATATAAGGTGATATTATTCCCTCCCTCCGGACTATAATGTTTTTACCATTCCAAGGAATGGATAACTGTGTCCCATCGAGTGAGAGGTGTCCACCCATCAGAGCTTGCCAATATCTTCCTAATATGATCGAGTAATTACTTAGTGACATATCGATTACCTAAATATTAAGGGTTGTCCTTATTTCAGGATACACACACAAAACCAATGTCACGTCCTTGATTTCACCTATGGTCGATTATTGTAAACTATTATAGGAGATCATGCTTCTAGTGTTTTCATTCATAGAAGACAAGCCTATCTCTTCCATAATAATATTTAACATTACACTTGGGCCTGAACCACCATCAATGAGACAACAATGGGCTAATTTGTCCATAATATTTACAGAAGAAAAAAACGGGGGGTTTTTTACAGAGTGTTTAAATTTATGTACACCTACTTTATTTACAGTTGAATCCTCTTCATCTACCTCTTCATAGAGGTTGGATACAATGGAATCTTTTCCTTCCATGAAATTTTCCATATGCTTTTGTTTCTCTTGGATGACAACCATGTCCAGGAGGGTAGCATCAACTTTAATATTAGCCAATTGATTTAGAATTTTGTATTTGGAAGAGGGAATAGGGGAGGTATTTCCTTGACTGTCAGGAGCCTTAGAAGCCTTAAACAGTAGTAGCTGGTGAATATGAGATTGGGCTAGAAGAAGTTCAAGGAGGATCATATTTACCTTTTGGAGCATAGGATTTATTCCTAGTATTTATGATCATAACATCCTTTGGCTCTGCAAAATCTAGGACAACAATAGTAGTTTCAAGCCTTTTACCAAAGATTTTATCTCTTACACTCTTCTTTACCTCACATGTACTTTCCTCATGGTTTTCCTCACAAAAGTTACACCAACTGCAAGGCATGGTGGCTTTAGGCTGAAAATTATTTTCATTAGGATTACTAAAGGGTGGTGAAGAAGAAGATGAGGCCCCAAGGGTAAGTGAAGGGACATCTGAGGGGTTTAGGTATTCTCCTAACTAGGCATATGAAGGGAGGGTATTTTATGTTATAAAATAAATGGATGTGCTCATTTTTCCACAGACAATATAGAAATATTGTCACCCAACCATAGGCACAAAGGACACCCCGGAGCACCTTAACCTTGATAGATAGAATAATTATGGTAGCAGACCAATAGCCAACGAAGAATAGCACACCTTTCTCCAAGGGTAGCACACCAAGAAAGAATAACCAGAAACCAAGCAGAAAGTCCAAACCATATCCAAGAGACCAAGTCCAACCAAAATCCAAAATCCTAGTTGTAGCAGTTGCAACTGCACTCCCTCTCCAAACTTGTGCACCACTAGTCCTTATGCAGTTGTGAGAGTGTATGTGACAAATGAGCTATAGAACCCTCTTATTTATAGTCCTCCAAGTGACCTAACTGGGTCGACTTCTACTTAATAACTCAATATTAATTATTCTCTTGAGCTGACTTTTCTTCAAGGGTTATTATCCAATGTTTTAGGGTTTCTCTTGCTTCCTGGAATATTCTAGTCTTGTCAAAGGTTACACGTGGAGGTTAGTACCTCCCGCAACTACCATAATATCAACACTCCCTCATAGATAGGGATGTATTAAAGGTAATGGTTTTGAGAACAAACATACCATTCAATTGGTAGCATCATCATAGCCACACAGACTATCTCATGATCAAGTAGATCAACTCATGAGAAGCATAATCACTATCAGTATCATTTGATAGCATCAACTACATCATCTCTCGAAGCCATACTCCATTTGAGTAATCAATCATGATGTTGAATAAGTCACTCAATACGTAGAGTGATATAAGAACCATTCTTCTAATCTGAAAATATGCCCTAGAAGAATAATTGTTCCAACAGATGTTGGAAGCCACACCATGGGCTACAAGGACTATTCTTCTAATCCAGACATATGCCCTAGAATAACTATTGTCCTGGACCATTTTTCCTTCAGCCACTACTCTTAACTCAGGGAAAAATGTATGTCATGTACCAATCTCTCCACTTTGGTAACTACTATGAACTCAGGGAGACAATCTATTCTTCTAATTCGGACATATGTCCTAGAAGAATAGTTGTCCATGGTATATCAACGATTTTTCAACCTGGACCATTCTCCATAGGGAGAATGTGTTTCCACCAATAATATTTCAACCTGGACCATCCTCCACATAATTTGTCCTTCCTGGACCATTCCCCACCTGGAGAATGTATGTCCATCAACACACTGACTATCCATCTAGCTGGAAATCATCTCCAACACTAGTGGTAGTATCCATGGAAATCAGAACAATGTCATTCAATAGAACACAATTGTGTCTATCCATAGTAGTACACAACTACTATCTAGTGGTACACAACCACACCTAGTAGCACACAGCTACTAACCAGTGACACATATTCACAACCAGTGTAACACATCCACCATAGTAGCATACATCTATTGTCCATAGACATACAGTCTCCACAACAATCATATCATTTGATATCAACCTGCATAACAATATCATGATACAAAATGAGTCACATGGGCCATTCTTCCACTCACATATGTGAGATATGGAAGAGCATCTTTCCTAAAAAAGTAAAACATTAGCCATGGGATATCTAGACAATTCTTCCCAAGCATAGAAGAATAATTGTCCCTGATTTCTGAGCCTGGACCATTCACCTAACTGGGGCCATTCCTCCAACACTAATCATAGTGCAACCTGGAGAGAATGAGTCTACCCTAGGGAATGCATGTCCCTGATTGTTGAACTTGGACCATTCACCTAACTGGGCCATTCCTCTGGTACTAATCACAATGAAACTTGGAGAGAATGAGTCTAGCCTAGGTAATTACTGTCTGGACCATTTCCTATGCAAATGACTATCCTGCACCAACGTCAAAAACGGATCATTCTTCGAAACTACTCACAATCGTGAACTTCAAAAGAATGATTTCCCAACGAGGCAGACCATTCTACTTGATGACTACTCAGAGTGACTGCCAAGAAGAATGATTTTCCTAGACCATTCCACCACACTGGCCACAAGGGGAATCACTGTCTATAGTACATCAACAATCTATCGTACCATTTTCATTCCGAAAATGACTGTTCGATATGGACTATTTTCCAAACTGGAAAATGCATGTTCGTTAGAAATATTGGGCCACTTTCTGGACTGGAAGCTGACTACCCAACCTAGACCATTTTCCAAACTGGAAAATGACTTTCCATAAATCAATAACATATCAGTGCTCCCTCCCAACCTGGGATTAATCACTTCCTTTTTCAATAAGGAAGTCATCTCCATGAGCCCCAACATGTCCCTTAAGTACGCAAACTTTTCATCTTGGACAAAGGATTTACCAAAATATCTGCCATCTTCTCATCTGTGGAGATATACTGGAGAACCATTTCTCCCCTCTAGACTTTATCACGGCGAATATAATGTTTGATCTCAATGTTCTTCAACCTATCATGGAACATCAAGTTCTCTAAAATCTTCACATAGCTCTAATCATCATAATATATCATAGTTGAATTCAACACCTGATCAGTTAGTCCAAAAACCAACTTACAGAGCCAAACTGCTTTTAACAAGCATCACGAGCTGCAATATACTCTGCTTTTGCAGTACTGAGTGCAACATACTTCTATTTCCTGCTAGCCCATGGCATCGTGCTAAAGCTCAAACTGAAACATATCCAAGTAGAACTCCTTCTGTCGTCTACACTCCCTGCCCAATCTGAATCGATAAATCTGTGCAACTGTATATCATAAATCAAATGTCCCACGAGGAAAATATCTGGCTGAGTATTCTCCAAATATATCAACGAGCCAATCAATTGTTGATACATAGAGGGGTCTACTGGATCAGAGTCTCTTAACTTCTTCATATTTGTCATCATGGGAGTTTTCCATGGATTTGCAATCCATCATCTCAGATTTCCGAAGAGCCATTTCAATATACTTCCTCTGTCACAGGAAGTTTTCACCATGCTCCTATTGTATATGAGAGGCTATGCACCAAGTTTAATTGAATCCATACAAGGTATTCTTCCATCTTCATACAAGGGTCTCTTTCTGGTATACCTCAAAACCTCGAGGTTTCTCTGCATACACTTCTTCTTCAATTTCTCTATTGATAAGAACAGTCTTTACATTTATATAATTTAAACTCCAACCCATGGATACTATAGGAGATATAATGGCTTAGGTAGAGGTATATCTGGTTACTAGAAGAAGTTGTCATCGTTGTCTTATCCCTCCTACTGGGAGAACTCTCTAGCCCTGAGTTTCATCTTATATCTATCAATGCTTAAGTCTTTTTATAAATTTCTCACACACATTTTTCTTCATCACAACTTCCTTCCATTCCTTATGCTTGACTACTTCGAGTGGGTTCAAAATGCTTCAATTGGTTGTTCTGAATTTTCTTTCTTCCTTGGAATCTTCATGTTCTTCCTCATGTTTATCTTTAATGTTGGAGTCCATGAAATCTTCTACATATTACATGTCCTTATTTCCTAAAGTCTCCAACCTTCCACCATAGGAACATAAATGTAGATGGACAACCAAGGCTATTCAAGGCTTCTTTTCGAAGAATACTTCTTCTAGAATCAAACTAAACACATGTTGCTTATCATGGTTGCTACTTCCAATGAAGAACATGGAGAGATACTTCATGGTATTCACTAATTCTTCAATGGATCATATCATTGGGGATTAGCTCCCTCCTAATCCCATATTCATTCCTAAATGAACAATATGCATTCTCTTCTTTTGGAATTATTTGATCAACTTCTTCCATTTGAAAGAGTCCATGCTTCCGTCTGCTGCATCTCTCTTTGCTTTCTACAAAGTGTCACAAGCATGTTTTGGTTTCCTTTTGATTTCTGACTTCCTTCGAGTCTAACTCCTCTGAGTCTCTTTAAGTTTGTTTCTATCTGTTATGATTGCTTCCCATATAGTAGTTGTGTCATCTTTATAAACTTCTTCTGTGACATCTTTTGCAAGGATTGCTCATCAAACATATTTCACAAGGGTACCTGCCCAGAACAAGAGCAACAAGAACAAACATGAATATCTATCTAGAAGAGATGTTAGTTCAACTTGTGAACAAGTACAATAAGAATCTATATCAATAGTATTCATATGCAGTCGAGTATTCATTGCACCTAGAAATAATAGAATCTTTCAAACACTGCTTTCACAATTTGTAATGTAGTAATTATCACCTTTTATATACAAAAATTTGAAGCTTAACAATTTAATCAAAACTTAGTGCACTTGTTCTTGTGAATGCATTGAATCCAAGATTACAACTTGGACAAGATCTCTAGTACTTTCCCTGCAAACACACTCATGTTTTTCTATATGATATAACTTAGATAACATATACAAGTGCATACCTTTGAAACCTTGTAGCATCGTCCAACTTGTCTTCAAATATGAAACTAGATACCATCTTGACAATAAGAGATTAGAAACTCAATCAGAAGATTCAATGATTAGAATGAGCTAGAAACTCTAAAATTTCAACTTTGACCACAAAATCAATTTGACCAGAAGTCAACATTTGACTTTGATGAGTCAACCTTTGACTTTGATCAGTCAAACTTTGACTTTGACTTTGACCAAAGATTAAAACATGATATTTTTTCTAGTCGAGAGTACCAAGAGGTGCGCTAGGATAAGGCACACTAGGATGTTAATGAATTAGGTCAAGTGCTTCACCAGAAGTGCCTGAACACAAGGGTTAGGGTTTGTTGCAGCTGCATAATCAGAAAACCTAGTTGCAGCTATAAATGTTGCCATAACGAGCTTAATAAATAACTTCCCAATATATCTTCCAGTGGTTAGACTGTCTGAAGATAGTGTGGGCCCATAACCTGTTAGAAATAAATGGATGTGCTCATTTTTCCATAGACAATATAACAATATTTTCACCCAACCATAGGCACAAAGGTCGCCCACGAGCACCTTAACCTTGACAAATAGAATAATTTTGTTAGCATACCAATAGCCAACCAAGGATAGTGCACCTTTCTCCAAGGATAGCGCACCAAGCAAGAATAACTAGAAACTGAGCAGAAACTCCAAACCATAACCAAGAGACCAATTCCAACCAAAAGCCAAAATCCCAGTTGCAGCGGTTGTAGTTGCACTCCCTCTCCAAACTTGCGCACCACTAGTCCTTATGCAGTTGTGAAAGTGTATGTGACAAATGATCTCTAGCACCCTCTTATTTATAGTCCTCCAAGTCACCTAATTGGGCCGACTTCTACTTCTGAAGGATAATAAATTAATATTAATTATTATCTTGAGCCAACTTGTCTTCTAGGGTTATTATCCAATGTTTTAGGGTTTCTCTTGCTTCCCTAAATATTCTAGTCTTGTCAAAGGTTAAACTGGGAGGTTAATACCTCTCGTATCTACCATAATATCAACATTTTCCCAAGTTTCTGATTTATTTCTCGCGAATTGTATTTTAGTAGGTTATGAATAAGAGCTATATTTAATGATGATGAACCTTTATTATCTCATTGCTTAGGAATCTCTATATTTATCTAGAACCCCTAAGAGGGAATTACATCATTGGTGCTAGTTTACCTTCCTCTCTTTCCCCTTACTTTTATAGAGATGTAATAGACTTATGCTTATGCATGTATTTCCTGCATGACTAACTATTGAGGTCCCACGACCTTCTACAACATCCAACCAGGTGTCGATAGTCCCATACCAACATCGTGGACTTCTTAGGAATTATTCTACCCCTCTATCATTTTTATTTAGATGCCAATGAGAGATAGCTTCTTAGGTACTCCGCTAGTTATTATCCTATCTCATAAAAGGGGCCAGTAAGTAATGCAATCTTGGATGTTACCCGAATAGGAATAGGCGTGCATAAGGTTGCGACATGGTGGAGAATGCCTTGAGTAAAAGGTGAAAATCCAAATTCTATTTGGGGCCTTTCCTTCCCCTGATATTGATGCAAGACCGTGTTCCGACTCGCCACAACATCTAAGACAACGGGCCTAAGTATCCTTTTTGCATTATAACATTCCAAAATACTTCCAGTTCCCAGTCAGGTTCGTTCCCTATTAGTTATTCGGGGAAGACACAAAGAAAGTGTTATTGTCATCTCTTCTTTCCTCGATTTTGATTGATAAGAGAAAAGTAAATCAATTGACGTAAAACAAGTTCAAGAATGAATCATCGATTATAACATAGTTCATTGAGATTCAAGTGGAATGGGCCTCCATCATAGTTCAAATTTTGGGAATGATGTTTCCTGCTTCCAATTCATTGGGGAATCAATCCATCACCTAGTGCATTCCTACCTTCAATCTGGAAATCATCCAAATGTCTCATATATCTACTCCTCAGATCCAATCAACCCCCATTTTTTGTCTTTCTTGAATCCAGGTTACCACTCCCAAATCGATTAAGATACCACCTCCCTTTTCTTAGTTTTTAAAGCACGATTCTATTTTTTAAAGCATGATTCTAAGGGGAAGTTAGAGGAGATAATCCAAGCACCCAGTTGCCTTGATCAGTGGTATCAGAACACTAGTCATTTCATTAAGTCCTCTCTATCTTTTGTATGTCCACAAATACGAGATAGGAACTTCAAACCCATGACCCTTCAGATTACCTACCTAACCACCTCAAACGATCACAAATGGAAGAACAAATATATTCAGAGATGCCTCTTCAAGGTATCAAAAGATGACCAAAGATACATTGCAGAGACAACGTGCAGACATGGTGAACCAGTTTATGCTGACACCTACTTTTCTCTTATATCTTTGATAAGTGAAAATACTTTTCTCTTATCTCTAAAATTGAAGCAAAATGAAAAAGAAAACATAAGTCTGACATCGCCAAGCCCTCATATAATTATCAAGATGAGAAAAAAAGCAAGAAGAAAGATAGCTAGCATCAGGAAAATTGTAGCGAATGAACTAACAAGCTTTCCTGTCTAAGCATGTTCGATCTGAGCTAGTTTCTTTCTGTAGAGTTGTGCAAGTGATTCACCTAGAACATAATATTCAATTTGTTCACATATATTAGATCTCAAGTCTACATTTGATTGTTTCACTCCAATATCACATGAAAAACAAGGTCGACGAATGATTCTTCCCAAGTTTATTTCGTTAGAAAATTGCTTATGTGAGTAAGGCCGTAATTGGTAGATGATTTTGTTCAAGCACTTCTCGGTTTAGATAATTAAGACATGAATTCAATAAAGAAATATTTTTCAACACATGATCTCAAGGAAGAAAATCATGGGGATGAATGAAGGGTTGATTGGTTGAATGAGGCTATAGTCTTTGTTATTACTTTTCTCTCCTCCATTAATTTCATTTCCTCATTTGGGAAAGTTAAACTTGTTATCTTCCTCTTTTATTATGATCCAAGGCTTGCTAAGATATGATGTATACTTTGTGATAAATTGTGAAGCAAGAAAATGCAGAGAGAAAGAATAGAACAAAAAACAGTATATTAGAATATATGAAGAAGAGTACAATGAGAAGAGTTAATGAAGAAGGTACTATGCAAAGGGAAATAGCTGAACTAAATAGGATCAAACAAATCAAGAATAGAAAGTACAACTGGCAGTGTACAATCAACTTGTTGAGGTTACATTATATTTAACACTCCCTCTTAAACTCAACAGTTACAAATATCAGCACTGATTATGCCTAAGTGTTGTCTCTGAAAATCAAAAATCGATTTTCCTAGTGGCTTTGTAAAGATATCAGCAAGCTGATCTCAAGAACCACAGAATTGTAGTGCAATATCACCATTATTGACTAGCTCGCGTATGAAATGAAAATGAGTGTCAATGTGTTTGCTTTTCTTGTGAAACACATGATTTTTGGATAGTGCAATTGTTGAAGTATTATCACAAAAAATAGGAGTTGGATCATTCTCTGTATGTGACATATCTTTCAATATTCTTCTCAGCCACACAGCTTCACAAGAAGCTGAGGTAGCAACGACATACTCTGCCTCTGCAGAAGATATTGAAACAATTGGCTGCTTCTTTGATGCCCATGAGATTAGGTTCATGCCCAGTTGAAAAACATGTCTAGATGTGCTTTTCCTGTCATCTAGGCTGCCTGCAAAATCACTGTCTGTGTAACCAGAAAGTTGATTACGATCAGATTTAGTGTACCATAAGCCGAAATTGAGATTTCCTGCAACATACCTAAGAATTCGTTTTGCCATTTTCCAATGAGAATCTTTGGGGGATTCCATGAATCTGGAAACAAGGCCGGATGCATACATAATGTCAGGCCTAGTTGTCGTAAGATACAACAAACTGCCTACTAAACTTTTGTACAAGGTAGAGTCCACTGTAGGACCTTCATCTTTCTTGCTCAATTTTGTGCCTAGTGGTATGGGGGTTTCTGCTGGATTGCATTCTTCCATGCAAAATATTTTTAGGATGTCTGCTGCATACTTTTGCTGACAGACAAAAATGCCTTTGGTTGATTGAT
>SNQJ01S0213053.1:0-15766 GCA_010110895.2 Picea sitchensis | reverse complement strand
AGTAACCATGTTTCATTCTGCCAACTCATCACACAAATTTCATTAAACCATGTTTCCACCAACTTATCCCACAAAATTCCTTGTGCATATATCTCCATCACTTACCCCACCAAAGCATACAATTCATGGAAAAACATTAACAACAACATTTTGTACCACCTTCCATTACACATGCAAATTTTTTATCATCCTTCTTCCATTTATTAACCATTTGCATCTACTCACAAGAAAACATTCAATGCCATAACTCTATTAATATCTCCCAACTCACACCATAATGGCACCCTTCCCTTATATTCTTGGCATTTGCCTTCCTATTTCACTTTGCTTATTTTACTTTTGTTGTTCAAGTACCTATTTCTCTCTCCTAGCACTATTCAACTTTGAATCAATACATAATCTCTATCTTTTAGCGAACATTTTCCAACAAGAACCACATGAGTTCCATCTTACTACTTTGTTATGGCCATAGTGCCTGTATCTTGTCACTTTTATCGCTAAACTTCAATATTTCAAGATGGTGATCTTTCCATCACTTCAACGTTCCTATCTAGCTTTTTTGTGCAATTAAAATTGTACAAAGGAACAATAGTAGTTCAACGTTAAATTGTGTTTTCTTATTTTTTAATTGGTTTCTAGTGACATTTTTACTTCAACGTAACTTATTCATTGGCATTTTCTATAGCTCTTAGATTTCCTAGTAGCAATGGCTATTTACAATTACTTGTCATGGTGAAAGTTGTAGTGACCTCCATTCTACCAACATACTAACCAACTAAAGATGTTACTCATCATTATCATTACACTAGAGGTGATCTAGGCATTTAGGCATTTTTGACAACATCGAATTTCTTTTCTACGACATTAATGGCATCAATATTCTTTTCGACGACATCAAAAGTAACAAGGCCCTTGTCAACACATCACTTATTGAAGGACTATCTATTGTCATCACCAAACAATTGTTGAAGAACTATCTATTAATGTCACTAACAAAAAAAAATATTATTGTCAATGGATGCTCTACCAACAATACCTATATCAATGAACCTCTTATTAATGCCCTCAAGTTAGCATAACCCTTAACCCTTATTGACATAACCTATATAAACAATACCCTTGTAAATGCAGCCCTTATCAACAACATGTATTGTTTGTTGTCACAACCATGATCCACACACTTTGTCCATGATGGCCTTATTGACACAACCTCTTTATCAACAATGCCCTTGTTGATGTACTTCTTGTCAACAAACCTGCATGTTAGTAGCGATTTTTTCTTTTTTATAATTATGATTGTTGGATTTTCCCATGATCTACCTCTTGAATTCTATATTTTAGTTATTTTTAAAATCATTCTCCTATAGAAAAAGAATAAATTTAATCGTGTAGCAATATTGTATTTTGGGATTTTTAAATTGTTTTGATTGTTTTCACATCAGCGTACCAGGCAAGTCTTCTTTGACAAAGCCTACTACAGTCACGAAGATAAACATTAATAAAATAAATCTTAGTATTTAGAGTGAAGCTATTCATAAATAGATCTTAGTATTCAAAGTGAATCTGATGTACTATTGGTTATTACACCGAAGGTGTATTTAAAGGTGTGACACCTCTCAATTTTTTTCATCATTTGTGCGTGCCCTATAGAGACCCGACACATATCAATAGTATTGAAATCATGTCGCCTGTTGCAATCTAGAATCTAGAATCTTCCCAAGGATTTCACATCCACGAGATCTATAACAGTGGTGTTGTATGTTCATGCAATGTTGGCCAAACTATCCTCAGACTACATACAACAAGGATGATTTTAAGAATGAAAATTTATTTTTAAATGAAGAAACTTGGGCTAATCTTAGTAGTTCTTAATATACAAAATGTAAAATGTTTGGGGATAGTTTGGTAAAAATATTCACATTTCTAAGTATTTTATATGGTTTCTATAAAGTTTTGGCAATTTTTAAGATAATAATCACACAAAAAATACAACGAATTTACATGGTAAAACCCTTCAAAAGAGAAACATCTATGTGGTAATGATAATCAGTTTTTTTATTGTTCAAGAAACAATTACAATAGCCAAACTCTGCTTACAGTCATATGTCACACTCAAGTCACACACTGCATTTTCCTCTATGGGCTTACATAGATAATAACATCTCTCTAATATTTCAATTAATGTACACCTAATCAATTATGGAATGTCATTAATTTATGGAATGCCAAAGGAGAAATAATCCTCATTAAAAATAATTTTTTTAGCAGTCGGATTCATATGTGTGGAAATGTCTTCACCACTTCTCCCCTTGGCTAACTAACGGACGTACTCTTCATCCTTCAAGGCAACTACTTCTTGTTCGCTTGTAAAAACCAATTGATCTTCAAATCATGGCCCGACCCAATTCACTGGGAAAGCTCTTCTCAGATCACAGACCAGAGCGATAAAACTTAAAACTTTAAAGTTTATGATGGTATACTCGTAAATGAGGAAACACAAATATCATAAGGAAAACATAGTCACATAGAAATAAAAGATAGATATTTCACGTGGTTCACCCAAACATTGAGCTACGTCCACCAAGCAGAGGTATTGGTTGTCTTATTATTCAGGTCATGGAGATTACAGTAGCTCATTCACTTCTCTCATGTCTACCTCTATAGGATTACATAAATTATATCAATGTACGTTAGAAACTGATTATTGAATGTGCTCATAACTAAATTCTAACTTGGTCTTATTGGTTACAAGCAACGCTGGATTATAGGATCTGAAATCCTAATCCTAGGAATTTGTTGTCCTCGTTTAACAATCTCCACCTTGACAAAAATTAACTTGATACCTTGCTCCTTCTTTCGTTCATCACCTTTTCCGCAAGCCAAGAGAAGCTAAGCACCATCATAGCTTCTATAACAGTACCAGTTTTGTGAACATGTCTGTGTAGTTTTCTTTTGTATGCACTTTCTCAAGAGAAATGTCGTGTTCATCAATGACCTGTCTTACAAAATGGTACTTGATAGATATATGTTTTGTTTTACTATGGTAGGCTGGATTCTTAGCCAAGTGAATAAAACTTTGACTATCAGAAAGTAACTTTACTTTGTCCTGCATCCTTCCAAACTAACCAAACAAAACTTTCAACTAAACTACCTCTTTGCAAGCATGTGAAGCAGCTATGTATTCTTCTTCTGTAGTGGATAAAGCAAAAATGTTCTGTAGCTTTGAAATCCAACTAATAGCTCCACCTGCAAAAGTAAAGACATACCCTGAAGTCGACCTTCTTTCTTTCCAAATCACCTGCAAAATCAGAATCAACATATCCACAGACTGATTCACAACCACTGTTATAGGTGATACGATAATCACTTGTGCCCCTCAGATACCGAAGCACCCATTTCACTGTTTCCCAGTGCTCTTTACCTGGATTTTCCATACACATGTTAACAATCCCAAGTGCATGTGAAATGTTTGGCCTTGTACTAACCATCGCATACATTAAACTTTGTATTGCATTAGCATATGGTATTTGAGACATATCTTCCTTTTCTTCTTTTGCACTAGGACCTAAAATTGAAGAAATCTTAAAATGGGAAGCCAAAGGGACTGAAACTAGTTTCACATCATTCATACAAAACCTAAAAAGTATCTTCTCAACATACTTATGTTGTGACAACCAAATCTTATCATTCCTCCTGTCTCTTAATATCTCCATGCCCAAAATCTTCCTTGTTGCTCCTAGATCTTTCATATCGAACTTCCTAGCCTTCTGAGCCTTTAACCTATTGATCTCAGTTATTATTTTTCTTGCTAAAATCATATCATCAACATACAATACTCATATAATGAATATGCCATTATTCAATTTCTTAAAGTAGACACTGATCATACTCACTCCTTGTATAATTCTGGCTCACCATGAAAGAGTCAAATTTCTTGTACCATTGTCTGGGTGACTGCCTTAGACCATACAATGATTTCTTGAACCTGCAAACAAATTTCATGTTGCGATTATGAACGAACCATTCTAGTTGTTCCATGTAAATTTCCTCATCCAAATCTCCATGTAAGAAAGAATTCTTAACATCTAGCTGCTCCAACTTCAAATCAAGTGACGCAACTAATGATAACCCCATTTCAATTGAAATAGACTTAAAAATTGGTTAAAAAATCTCATGAAATTCAATACATTCTTCCTGAGAATACCCTTTCACAACCAACCTTGCTTTGTACCTTTCCACCTTATCATCAACACGCTTCTTCATCTTGTAGACCCACTTGCAACCTACAGTTTTTCTGTCTCCTGGAAGTTCTACCAGGTCCCATGTAGCATTCTTCTCTAATGCCTTCATTTCATCCTTCATTGCTTCTTTCCATTTATCACTGTTGGAACCCTTCACAGCTTCCTGATAGAACGAAGTTTCATCTTTATTAGTACCTAAAGAAACTGATCAAACAAAATCATAGTACCGTCTTGGAGGATTTCTGACCCGTGTAGACCTTCTTAGGGAAGTTTGTGGCTCATCCACTATCTGTTGACTTTCATCATCAACCATGTCTTCCTCTGCTGCAGGAGACTCTTCATGAACATCTTCTGAAACTTTTTCATGTTCACCTTCATTAGTTTCCAACTGAATCTGTTGATACTTAGGTACTTCTTCATGTTTCATTTGAACATCTACATCTTATTTGATGAGAGATGATTCATAAAATATTACATCTTTCTTAATGGTGATCTTGTGGGCAGTAGGATCCCACAAACTGTACCCCTTAATACCATCACCGTATCCAACAAAGATATGCCTTTTTTATTTTTTATCTAATTTATAACGTCGATGTTTCAGAATTAGAGCATAGGCATCACAACCAAAAAACTTTAAGATTAGAATAATTACAAGGATGACCTTTTCATACCTCTTCAGGAATCTTGCACTCTATTGATGTTGATGGTGATTGATTCACCAGATAACAAGATGTAGTCACTTTTTCTGCCCACAGTTCATGTTGCAATTTGGCGTTACTTATTATACTCCTTGCTCTCTCTAGAAGAGTCTTGTTCATGTGTTCAACAACTCTGTTTTGCTGAGGAGTATAGGCAGTGGTTTTATGCCTATCGATCCAAAATTATTTGCAATAGTTTTCAAATTCCATTGACATAAATTTCACCACCATTATTAATTCTTAAAAGTTTAATGGATCTACCAGTGCTCTTTTCTACCAAAGCTCTAAACCGCTTGAAACTAGTAAACACATCAGCCTTTCTTTTCAACATATAGATCCACACCTTCCTAGAGAAATAATCTATAAAAGTTACAAAATATGATGATCCTCCATATTAAATAGTAGGGGATGGTCCCCAAACATCAGAATGAATATAATCAAGGATTCCTTCATGGTGTATCTTCTAGTTTTAAATCTCTGCCTATTATGTTTTCCATAAATACAATGCTTGCAGAAATCTAACTTTAAAGACTTTAGACTAGGAAGTAACTTGCAATCAGTTAATACCTTTAATCCTTGTTCTCTCATATGACCCAACCGTTGATGCCACAGTCGAACAAAATCACTGTCTTTCTCGAATACCGTTGTCGCATGATCTAACTCAGTTCTTCCTTCTAACAGGAATAGGTTACCAACCTTCTTCGCTTTCATAACTAGTAGAATTCCTTTGTAGACCTTCATAACTCCACCTTGAACAATAATCTTATATCCTCCAATATCTAACACTCCCAAAGAAATTAGGTTCTTCCAAAGCTCAGGTACATATCTTACATCAGTTAATATTTTAACAATTCCATGAAACATCTTAATTCGAATTCTACCAATTCCCGCAACTTTACATGATATGTCATTTCCCATGTAAACAATTCCATCATCTATAGATTGGTAAGTAACAAACCAGTGTCTATGAAGACACATGTGATTTGAAGCACCAGAATCTAATAACCACTGTTGATCATGACGTGAACCAATACTAATTGATAAAACTTCATCATTCATACATGAACCTGTTGTTGAACCTGTTTCGGTTTCATTTGCTTCCTTCGTCTCTTTTGGAGGGTCTTATTTGGAGTCTTGTTGTCGCTCCCAGCAATCCTTCTTTAGGTGTCCAGATTTGCCACAAAACCAGCACTTAATCTTTCTCTTTTTTCCCTTCGAATTTGACCGAAATAAATCCCTATGATTGTGTCCTCTTTCTTTAGGTCTACCTCTGACCATGATCACCTCATATGTATAGGTTTCTAGATTGGATTTATTCCTTGTTTCCTCAGACAGTAAAGATCCAACAATATCATCAAACTCAATACTTTCTTTTGAACTGAAACTAATAGAGGTAACAAAGTGATCCTATGACGTGGGAAAAGAACACAATAATGTAATTGCCTTATCTTCATATTCCAATTTTCCTCCCATGCTAGTCAACTGGACTAAGAGAGTATTAAAAGTATTTAAATGATCAATTATCTTTGTACCTTCCTTCATGCGCAAACTATACAATTGTCTTTTCAGGAATATCTTGTTCATCAAGGATTTCGTCATGTGCAGGCTTTCCATCTTTGACCACAAACCAGTTGTTGTCTTCTCTGTAACAATGTTGAGCAGTACATTGTCAGACAAACACAGGCGTATGGCACTCAGTTCTCTCACATCCATCTCATCCCATTCATCATCTGTTATGATTGTGGGTTGCTTTTATTTTCCCAAAAGCGCCTTCACCATGCCTTGTTACACGAGTAGATCGTGCAAATTAACCTTCCAAATCTCGAAATTGTTTTTGCCATTGAACTTCTCAATTTTGAACTTAGCACTTTACATCTTTTTCATTAGAGGAAACATTCCAAAAAAACACCACTGCTTGTAATAACCAATGCTCTTTAAAAAAGTATGTGGAGGAATAATGGTGTAAACTCCAAAAAAAAAAAGGTATAATAAGATACCTTTTCACTAATCCTCACCTTTTATTAAAAAGATTCACCTTTTTAAAAAACATCCATCCACTTGAATTTATGCATACAATTTTATTTTGTTTTGTTTGTTAATTGGTTCAGACCTTCTTGGCATCGGGATTAACCTTTGGCTTGAGAAACCGTGACTCAGGGGAATCTAAGCCGTCAAAATCACTAGGGGATCGCACCCGGCCTGAGCCACACCAACCCTTAACATGGTTGGATTTTTTGTCCCCACAGGTTTCGAACCGGTAACTTTTCAACACAGAGTGGCTTAACAACACGCTCTGTCACCGACTGTCCTACACCTCGGGGACTATGCATACAATTTTTTAATATAATTCATATTTTTAATAAGAATTCACCTTTACTTTACTTTAATTCCCCCAACCTTTTTAAATTTTTTAAAACATCCACCTCACGTCAATCCTTCAACTTTTAATAAAATAAAAAAAATTCAACCTTTCATATACTTTGCAAAAACTTGATTTATACCATGCGCACACCAGGGATCGACGTTCCCTTCCTTATACAGGCCAACACTATACAGGCCAATGCTTAAATTCGTATGTGGCGCTCCCTTCCCTAACACAACCAACACTGAAACGATTCCCGAAAAAAATCATAAGTCCACTAATGAAATGACACTCCCTCCATGAAGAGCCCCCAACACTGCTGCAAAAAATAGTGCTCCCTTCAAGCAACCCACGTAGCCTCTCCAACACAACAATATCAATGCAGCCTCTTCTATTCTGTGGCCTCCTCACTTTTGATACCATTTTTTATACTCATAAATGTGGAAACACAAATATCATAAGGAAAACACAATCACAGGGAAATAAAAGACAAAGATTTCACATGGTTCAACCAAACATTGGGCTACGTCAACCAAGCAGAGGTATCAGTTGTCTTACTATTCAGGCCATGGAGATTACAGTAGCTCACTCACTCATATCATGTCTGCCTCTACGGGCTTACATAAATTATATCAATGTACATTAGAAACTGATTATTGAATGCGCTCATAACTAAATTCTAACTTGGTCTTATTGGTTACAACCACTGCTGGATTATAGGATCTGAAATCTTAATCCTGGGAATTTGTTGTCACCATTTATCATATGGTCACCTTCTAATTCACTTGATCACCTCTCAATGAAACTTAATGGTATAGCCACTCCCTACATGTAAATATCAATCCAAGAAACATCACGACATGACCACTCCAATCAAAAGATGTGTAGGATGGAAGTTAATTAATGACATGAGAACTAGATTTATGCAAAGGTGGTGAATGGGACAATTACTTCCACTGCCAACCACATTTAGCATATGTAAAATTACTTCTTCTTTTTTTTACTGTAAAATACTCCAATTTTAAAATCTACACGTTAATATTGACCTACATTTAATTTTTAAAATCGGGCAAGTTGAAAATTTGTTGGTGTGTGAGAGAGATGGAGAATTTTAGGCCTCAGTGCATGTTGGGTCATCCATCTCCATTCCATTATTCATCCCATGATTCCCAATGCAGCATGCCCACCATGCAAATTGGAATTTACATATGTTTTTGTTGAATTAGGATTTACATTTGTCTTCCAATGAAATGAGTCTTCCTCGAATTCACTTGATCCTATGATTGAAATTTAGATCCCCTCTATTTAACCCTTTGTTCATCAATTCACTAATGTGATATTTGAGCTTAACTTCACTTATGTGTGCCTTTCCCTTATGTGTGTATTCATCGAATGCACAATTCTATGAGTAGCTTGTACTCGATTGCACACTCGCAAGCAAGCTATAATCCATAGGACTAGATCATTTATTCGATCCACCAAGTATTGGGAGGGTTGAATAAAGAAACTAACTTTTCTTACATTGATTATTTGTCATTTTAGTTCACTTTCAAGTGGAAAAAGATGAGAGGACATATTCCAATAGAGTTTAATCTCTCATTCCTCTTGATTTATTCTTTCCAGCTTACCCCCTCCAAGTAATATATATGGTTGAGTGCACTTAAGAACTCTTTCATTTGAGCTTATGATGGTAGGTACGTGGTAATGGCCCTCTGTTGAAGCATGAGGGAAGAAAATATCAGGGGTTTGGGGTTATAAATTTCAATTCCCACTGCACAGAGTCACAAACTACGCCTGTAGTGGGTCTTTGGGCATGCTTGGAAAATCCCATCTCCCTTGCATTTGAAATCTCGTAAGATAAAAAATAAACGCTAAGAAGAAAATATCGAGATTCAAGAATATTTCCTAGCACCTGCATGTAACTACCCAAATTTGTTTTCAAACTAAAATAGGCAAGGTTAATGGATATTTGGTATAAAATTGCAATTGCACGATGTTTTTTTTGAAATGAGCATTGTCATGATTTTGTTGTTTAAACTAAAACTATGACTTTATGCAGGTTTTGGAAATTGTGATCTTATACTTAAGCATATTATATCAGTGAACTTAATTTGTCTCTTCTTTCATTCCAAAATATCTCAGTCAACATAATATTTAAATGATGGGAAAATTAAATACAAAATTTCATGAGAAGAGCAATTTTGAAAAGAAACTCATCATAAAAAAAAAATTGTCTTGACGGGTAGGAGTCCTCGCCAAGTTTATACCCTACGTCCAACCCAAGGCGATTCACCAATCCAACCATTAAGTGAACAATTTAGAGATTAGGTTTGATTGTGTCGCATGATTCACAACTTAACTCTCTTCCTAAATCATTGAGCAATCGTCCAATTCTTCTCACATGCCCAAGAAACCAAGACAAGGCACATATGACATATAGGTGCGTCATTGTGAGGAGGATGCAGGGACTATGTACATCTTCCAAAATGGATACATGTAGCATATAATTCTCAGGGAAACAAGAAAATTTCATGCAACAACCAAGACAAGCAAGGAGAACATCATGTCTTCTCCAACAATGAAAAAGATTGAAAAAACTGGAAATAGAAACCATTAGTGCAACAACTCTCGATTGGAATCCATAGATTTATAATCTCATGCAATGAATAAGCGGTAGAATGAAGAGTTTTAGGATTCTTTGTGGCACAAAAATAGAAAGTAAACATTAAGTAAAACTTAGAAGAGAAACAACATAGAAGTAATTCTCGTACCATTAAAAAAACTTAGACAACAATTGAAATGAAAACATTAAGTAAAACTTAGAGAAACAACATAGAAGTAATTCTCGTACCATTAAAAAAACTTAGACAACAATTGAAATAGCAGCAACCAAGAACTCATATACAAAAATCAACAAAACACATAAAGAGATTCATCACTTAAGAACTCAGCATTTACCCTAGAAATCCAAATGGGGAAACTAACATTCCATTGACTTCAACCATGCTCTTTATTTCTTTGTAATGTGCAAGTTACAATACCATCAAGCTCTCTGGCCCATTATCGATCTTCTCATGAGAATATCACAGCAATTCCTATCACTCTCAACCTAAGAACCCATATTCCTTTGTGTTGCAAGATTAAATACAAGAACAGCTCAAATGGAGTTGAATATGGAAGGCTAGATGTCCCCAACACTTCAGCATCCCCAAGTCTAGCTTGCTTCTCCTCTCTTGTCTTTTTCCCAATTACATCTAAAGGATTGTGTCTCATGTTTTTTTTTAATACACGATTTTTTTGTGTTATTCTTCTCAAATATTTTCCAATACATTTTCCTTTCAACTATTAATATTTCTAATGTTTACATTGAGAGTGATATATTAATGCAGGTGCATACACCGATCAATATGGTGTGGGACATTTAATGCTATCAACCCTATCTCCTACCTTGTTTATAGCCTCGAACCTTACCTATGTTATCCTCACAGAAATTAAGTTGATAGTCAATCATTGTCATGTAGATCCAATTCTAATCACACCTTCCCATTGGACAGGGGAGGGAACTTTCTTGCAATCTAGTTTCTCTCATACCATTTAGTGTTCCTTTGGAGTCTACCCTTTGAGGCCAATATGTGAGATTTATTGTCATCCTTTCTGAATTACCCATTCCTTCCACTGCAAAGTTGTCTCTTCCTTCAATTCTTCAAGAGTGTGTGATGTGAATTCTTTGATAGTGGGGAGAACCTAATGTTCCTCTTCTACATCCAACATCAAGGACTTGAAAAATATCAAATTCTCCACATTAACCATAGAGATAATTTTCATATAAGGAAGAAGGCTTAATCTGAAGGCCTTATCATTCTTCTACTCAATGTTGTCAAAAGGTCTATATCTAAGAAGCTTGAGTTTCTTCATTTCCCCTTGCAATTGTTACTTGTGGAGGTGAAGCCACACCTTATTTCCAACATGAAACTTTTCATCTTATTTGCACTATTCATGGCCAACTTTACACTATTGTTGGCTTCTCTCAAGTTTCTCCTATACAAGTCAGATGTATCTATATCATCTTGTCCAAAAATGTGTTTTCCTTCTTCTCATATTCTTGCAATCTACTTTGTCATTATGTTGTTCATACACAATGTCAAATGGTGAGGGACATAAATAGTGGAAGAAATTCTCAAAAGGTTATTTTTTGGTGGAAGAATGAAGAACTTGATTGTATGAACATTGGATGTGCACCAATTACTCATCCCATGTCCTTGGATGCTTTCTATTGTACCTTCTCAACAACTGTACTAACATCTAGTTGATAACTTTTGTTTGTCTGTTGATATGGAAATGAAATGTAATGGAATACCTTACTGTGGTATCCATTTTCTCCTAAAGTGTTGTCCAAGATATGTCTAATAACATGCTATCTCTTTCAAATATGATGGAGCTTGGAAATCCAAAATGTACCCAAATATTGTTGAAGAATAACACAGTTTATTCTCATTCAAACATCATATTCTTACACAATGAGAACACACATATTGTTGAAATGGTATACCACAACAAAAAATTAATCATTGGCCTCAATGAGACATAGGAAATTCTCCAATAAAGTCCATGGAGATGCTCCTCGAAGGCCTGCTTGGCACTGGTAGTGGAATATAGAGCCCAACCTTTCTATTACTTGACTTGTTGGTGTTGCAAAGAACATGGTATCTAACAAATGTTGCCACTTGATCCTACATCTTTGGCCAGTTCTCATACCTTGTTACACACCAAAATGTCACACTTGAGTTTCGCACCCTAAGTGTCGTGAGTGTCACAAACTGACGTATGCACCTTGTTAAGTGTCGCATGCACAGTCACAAGTGTTGTATGCACCTTACCTAGTGTCACATCCACTTTGTCGAGTGTCACGACCCCTTGACACTATGAAAGACATTTTACATGACCCTTAAGTCATATTCGAGGAAGAAACCCATCATTTCAAGGCAGAAACACACCTTGTTTTTGGAAAATCGACCATTTTTGGGGAATTTATGAAGGGTGGATCCACCTATCCATGATAGGGGAGCGCCACTTCATGGAATGGTTCCCCCTTGACATTTTACGGGAGCACTACTTTATAGGATGGCACCTTGTGTTCAACTCTCGGGGAGCGCCAGTCTTGTTAGAGGGAAAATGGGGCTCATCCACGTTATTCTATTGAAAATATCTCTTGGAATGAGGTTGGTTTTGTTATAACCATATGCTATGGATTCATATTATAATAAAATACCAACCTTAAGGATACATATCCTCAACCATATCCTTCATTTTATCATGGTGGTTGTGCTTCTCAAGCCTATATATTGAAGGCATTTCCTAGGTGAAGGGGGGGAAGATTATAGGTATCAAACCTTTGATTCTGGAGGAAGCATCAACATTTTGATTTCAAGATTCATGCAATGGTTGGACAAGGAGAGCTTGGAGAAGTTATTGCATCATCCATCATGTTTTGTGAGTTCCTTCTTTGGCTTTCCAATTAATATCAATTTGGTCTATTCCCTTCAAGATCATGTGTTTTACATTTGCTTGTCTATTGTATTTCCAGTCTTCATAGATATATTTTCTTTGTATAATCATCTACAGTAGGAGGAAGAGTTACATTTCTAGTATTTGCAGGATTTCAATTGCATTGAGGATCTTGGATACCAAGTGTCGGGATTGGAACAGTGAGGACGAACATCGCAACAAGGTGCACTACATTCTTATTACCTTGATTGATTGATTGATTCAGTTAGATCTATAGGGAAAGTAGTAACCACTTGTTCACTTTTTTCTTTGTACCAAAGATAGGGGTTTTCGTCCAAAGGGGATATTATCCTATCTGCAATGTAATATTTCTCACAACATACCTCTGCAAACTTGTCACCATCTTTGTTATGCTAAAATGTGAATGAATCATGGGAGTGTGAGCTTCCCTCATCAACTGAAGCCTTTTATCTCATGGTATGCACAACTTTCCAACTTGTACAACAATTCATATTAGAGGTGACATTCATTTCCTTCCATGGGATTGGTATCTCCTTTAGCTACTTGTATACACCCCTAAAATATTCATCTCTCTCATAGTATTCACTCAATAGTTCAAGAGTGAAGGGCTCATGATACATTATCACTCCAACTATTGTTGTAATGTCTTCTTCCAATTGACCATGATGGGGAGATGACTCAATAGCCTATATGACTCCCGTAGGCTATATTCAACAAGGAAAAGGGGATTCAAAGAGGTGTCACTAGGTTAAAAGATTGACAAACCCCAAAAGTGACATTAAATAAAATAAGAAATAATATTTTAATGGATTTGGAGGAAAAAGATTTGATTTGGTCAAAATGGGGGAAAGATATAGAAGGTCCAAAGGAAGGATAAATAGAGGATCAACCCTTCCCATTTTTGTTATGATTTAATATCTTATTGAGTGCTCTTGTAACCATGATTTTTGTTGGGGTTTTGGGAAAAACTCTTCCATTGTAGGTTTAATTTAGGTAGTGCAATATCCACCCTATCTAGAAAAAGATGGGAATTCATTTGAAGTCCTCTTTGAGTACATTTTGGTTCTTGATTCTATTCAGGAGGGATTTGGAGGTATATCAGTTGGCACGAGGAATTTGTGATAAGTTTTAGGAATTTTCCATTCTCCATATATGTAGGTACAGATGGGTTCATGCAACCGTAGCAGAAGGAATCCCCACAAGTAGAGTAAGGGTCATCCTACAAGAACCCGTGAGACACCCCACGTGCCTCATGTGAGGACCCCTGTAGATATTGGGTTTGTAGTAGATCAAGTCTATGAAGGTCTCCTAAAGAGTTTGGAGGGAGTCATATAGAGCGGGTGTCACTAGAGCAGAGAAGTGGAAGGATTGGAGAGCCTTGGGCTTCATAGATTGGCATCATTCCATGTGTTTCTATGTGTTTCTATAGTATATTGTGATGTTGCCTAGAATCCATTAGTTTGTGTGCTTAGTAGTATTCTATAGTTGTTATTACAACCATTAGTTATCTTTTTACTGATTCTCGAAACTTACACCCATAATAAGATGTCATGGTTATCTTCTCTAATATTGTGTAATGAATGATTTCTATCTATTTGATAATATTTCTCATTGATTAAACTATTTTATGAGAAGCTAACAACACATTCATTTAATAAGAAACAATAATTTTGGGGCAAAAGCATAAAATCTTCATCTAGCCTAGTTGGGTACATTACAGTGGTATCATAGCTGGTGATTTTGCCATCCTATGACTACATTGATTCCTAAGATAAAAGGACGTGGGGGGTAGACCTATTGAGAGTCATTGGAAAAATAAACAAAATAAAATCAAACAGATTCAAAGCCAGAAGGAGCCATGGGGGACCATGGCGAAGATAGAGTCTAGCAACTATTGGAATCCACGGTCATTGAGAAGTGACAAATGGTTGTTCAGAAGTGACAATTAACACAATTCCTCACATAGTTCCTTACCAACACTAAAGAAAATCAAAACCCTATAGGATCCAATGGGAACCAATTAGAGGGTATTCATAAAGGAAGTGGAGCTTATACAAAAGGTATTAATAACCATACCTTGACCTAGAGCGGGAGCTTAAATATCCCTAGGCCTTTATTACCACATTTCCTGACAGAGTAGCCTATGGAGGCACCGGAGCAACCGGATCAGGGGTCTAATTTTAATACCTCATACAGGGAGTATGATATGGTACATGAACATATCTAGGAGAAAGTTTCCTATAAATACTTATGTGACCTTAAACATAAATATGGTCTGAAGTAGGGGGACAGGGGAGAAAAGAGACCACATAAATTTGATCTCATGCATAAGGTGGGAAGGTTGATTATTCCACCCTTCGATGGGTCTGAAAATATCACAGCCAGGTCCTAGGTACACAATTTGGATACTTATATCCAACTTAATCCAATGACTGAAGCCAAAGCAATTAAGTATGACAACCTTCAATTGGAGGGAGAAGCTTACGAATGGTGGTACCATGGGCTGGTGACATTAGGGAATGCCAAAATTACTTCATATGTGGACTTCACTCAAAACTTGATGGACAGGTTTGACCAGAAGGACTTTGAGATACATTTCAGGGAGTTGGCATAGTTGAAACAAACAGGAACACCACAAGTATATATACATTTTATGGAGTTGGCATAGTTCAAATAGGCAGGCACACCAAAAGAATACATCATATAATTTCAAAGGATGGAATTTATGGTGACATATATCTCTCAACAAAAGTTGGTGATTTTATTCATGGAGGGTCTAGTTGAAACCCTAAGAGGATGGGTGAAGGCCTTTAGGCCAACCACATTTCATGAAGCCAACATTAGATGTCAGAACATGAAGGACACAATCAACAAGAAGGTACCGTCAAAATCCTTCTTCCCTCAAGGAGGTAAGGAGACAAGGATTCCATATAAGTCAT
>SNQJ01S0213052.1:0-12032 GCA_010110895.2 Picea sitchensis | reverse complement strand
CACTTATGTTATAAACTGAAATGTACTTTAATATTTTAAGTGATTTATTTTGGAGGGAATGAATCATGACCCTTGATCTTGTAAAGGAAAGATTAGATCTTGACCATTAGATCTAGGGTTGGATAAGGTGAAGGGTCACTTTCCGATTATAAGAGAATACCTAGGGTAGTGTGCAAGACACAAGGAGAATGAGAGAAGGAGTTTGAGAGATTTTTGAGTAAGCTTGAGAGAGGAAAGTGAACAACATATTTATGGCACATTTCCCAAGAGAGCTTGGGCACATTTCCCAAGAAGGAATTTTTGTTTTCTGAGTGTTGTTTTTATTTGCTGAGATCAGGTTGTACTGTACAGATCCGTATAGGTCGTACAACAACAAATTTGAGGCACAAAAATCGAGGCAAGAGTGGGCATGGTTTTTGAGGCAGCCTTTGAAGAATTTTCTGTTGGAGGTCCTCCGTACAGGAGGCAAGGTACATCAACCTGTTGTGGCACATATTTCAAGGTGTTGATTTCAGCAAGGTCATACAGTTGTACGGACTGTGGCACGATTTTCTAGGCCACGATTTGTGGGACTGTTGGGTGTTGTAAGTGTTTTCTCTTGGCTGGAAATTTTATTGTTGTTGTTGATATGTACTTTCCTGAAACTAAATAATAAATCTCTCTCTCTCTCATTGGGTTTCCCCACATTGGGGTTTTCTCTAGCATTGCCTAAATTTTTGAGCTTTTTCTGAGTTGAATGGTTGTTGTTCATTGTGTTTATTCCATTGCAAAATTGCTTAGTAATGTGTATTTATGCTTATTGTAATTTCTTAATGCAGCTTTAGACATTTCATAGTTCATACAAGACAATTATCTCTAGGTTGCTATGTGTATGAAAAAATTTAGTGCATATTGATTTTGTCATTAAATTTTTACAGTGAAAGGAGTTCTAATGATCGATCCCAAGGGGTGACTAAGGTTTAATATTTTTTAAATGACCATGCTAAACATATTATAGAGTTTTGTGGAATTCCGTTAAGTTTTGATAGTTTTTTTTAATTTATTAAAAAATTTCGTTAATTGGAAATTTTAATTATTTTTGATGTAAAATGTAAAAATTTGGTCCTTGTGGATTTTGTATAGGGGTGTGAGTACTCAAAACAAATGGCTTATGATCCACTATACCTTTGGACCAACTTTTATCTCAATTGGACATGTTTTTCCAGGTCATTGTCCATGACGAGTCCAAGTCAATAAAAAATCAGCAAATAATTGATGAAGGTAAAAAACCAAAAATTGTAAAAATATCTAAAGTCATGAGAGAAAGTGGGGAAATGATTTATAATGTATTTCCTAAGTTGGAAAATTAAAAATCCACTTATAATAACCCACCATGACAAGTCAAAAGGGGTTTTCCTCCTTCACATCTCACCCCTCAAACCCTAACTCACTACCAAAACCCTAAAAGTGCACCCCCCTTGACTTGTTTTCTCTCTCTTGGATGTGTGACACTTGCAATTCATCCAAGAGGGGTTTCTCCTCTTTCCCTCATATAAAATAAAGCCTCCCCCTCCTCATTTTCACATCTATTCTCACAGCAACTCTACTAAGCCAAAATCTCTTCCATCTCTCTCCCATTTCTTTCCCATTCTCTCCCACTTTCTCTCATGATTCTTGGTGCCATTGGAAAAATCTTCTCTTATGTAATAAAATAGAATCTTTGGAGGATTTATTGTGTCTCTTGGATTATTCTTAGAACCATTGTTTGTTGTGTATGAGGTAATATTGTTGCAATCTATTTCTTTTGTATTTCCTTGTTTGCATTTTACTTGAAGACCCAAACAAATTATTTTGCTTGGGATAGATTAGTAGTAGTCTTACTATTAATCTTTATGAGTTGTCTCTAATTAATTTGGAAAATATTTTGCAAGTTGTTAGATCATTCTCACCTTATTTTGTATTTTGTAGCAAGGGTTTACAAAAATATGCAGGTTACCAAAGGCTTGGAGGAGTGGATTTCAGATCTAAAAATCCATCTTTTTCACCCATCCAAAACTCTTCTATTTTCTGTTTTTATTTTCAGCCATTTATATATCAATTTTAGCTTTATTTCCTTAAAATCCGCAATCTAATTTTTCATTTTTGTGTTCAGAATTTTTTGTCTAATTATATCTATTCATTATTATAATCTGAAATAAGATTTTCCAAGTCATTTTAGCAATTTCTGGCAAGAATATCTTGTTGTTTTTTGCAGGTTAGAAGATAATTTTTTCATCTTTTTGGCCCCAAGACACTAAAGGAGACATCCAAGGGTCTTCGTACTATTACCGTCCCTATACACAGTTGAAAACGTGGGCTCAGTCCAGTTATCCCCACTTTTTAGGGATAACTAGGAGATCATGTCTCGAGGCCCACGGGTCCTAGACATGAAGTATCGAGAGCAAGATTGACCTGAGCATGGCTCTGGAGGGCCCATCCTTCTCTTCCTCCATCAACTTTATCTTGTCAGCAACAACAACAACCATCACCATCGGCTTGGTCCTGTGTCAGAAGAGGTTTTTGCTCCATGAGGTAATTGGTCTAGGTATCATGGTATGTGTCACTTTTGATCATTGAAACTTTTAAATATCTGCATTTGATTCCTTTTATCCCTAACAAATTCTTGGATATTACATCAATCCACCTGCCCATGCTTGGGGAGATTGACAGGGTGCCCTAGTAAGTCTATGCCCATAGGTCTTGGTTTTCCACTGGGGGGATTTCTGAAAAGTCATCGTCTGCTCCCATCATAGCACCACTTTTTCATCTTATCTCCCACTCATTTATCCCATTCCCCTTGTCTGGGCATTGGGTTGACCTATTTGTAGGATTGCACCTTATCTTGTGGGAAGAAGGGGCTAAAGGCCCAGAAGGTAAAAGCAACTGGTAAAAGATAAAAGCCTAAAAATAAACCTCAAGATGCTTCAACCAACAATCCTAGAGAAAGAAATAAAAGGCTTATCAGTAAGAAACAAGAGGGACCCGGTAAACAATAAAACAAGACCTAATCAGAGGATGGGGGGTCTCATTACGAGCCAGCCTATTAGGTCCATGGGTACCTAGTAGTATGACATTTCCATCCTCTGGTCACCATGCCAGGGCAGTGGCTCTTGGTTGCATGACCAAGGGAAAGGGGGTCTCATCACGAGCCAACCTTCTCATTTCTGCGAAAGTACTTGTGGGTAATGCTGTCAGCTCTGGTCACCATGCCAAGGCAGTGTCCCCTGGTTAGCTTTTGAACAAAAAAAAGGAAATATTAAAGAATCAGTACCTAGTCAGAGGATAGGGGGTCTCATCACGAGCGAACCTATTAGGTCCATGGGTACCTAGCAGTATGACATTGCCATCATCTGGTCACAACGTCGAGGCAGTGGCTCTTGGTTGCATGACCAAGGGAAAGGGGGTCTCATCACGATCCAACCTTCTCATTTCTATGAAAATACTTGTGGGTAACGTTGTCTGCAGTGTCCCCTGGCTAGTTATTGAACAAAAAAGAATAAAGGCAAAAAACGGGCTTGGAAAAATTGCATCTGTGACAAGTACAACTCACCTTCTACACAGGCACCCACAGATAACTCTTATGCAACCTTGGCCCTCAATGCACCCACATGTCTGGACACCCCCTAGCCACATCACCTCACTTACATGGCTTGGATGAAATCTTCCTGGAAACTTCCCTCTTCTCGTGGGCACTAGCCCAATAGAGCGTCTTTTCATTTTCTCTAATCTTGTATGGCAGGTTTTTGTAATGTCTTTGAGCTATTGAATGATTTATTAGGGGTCTTATGCATATGTTTAATACTATTGATGATGAGATGTGATTGAGATTGCTATGATCCCTGTGACTGATCATCCCATGTAGGGCGTAGATTTTGATGTGCAGGACCATACCCGATTGACAGGTACCATTTGGACCGGTACACATGGGGAGATGATCAGTTCGAACCTCCATGGGGCTGAAGAGCCCACCATATGGATGCTAAAACCCCATCAGGGGGTAGAGACAGGATAGAGATGGATTAGGGTTTTTGCACCGAAGAGGAAGAGGATGTTCCATCAGAGGCACTCCTACGGGACTAGACCTAGGGGGAATGAACCCTTTTCAATTGAATACTAGCCTTGGAAGGCTAAGGATGTCCCCGTATTCACCATGATGTCATCCAACTTCATGGACACTTTTGGAGGCTGGCTGGGCAGTAGTGGCACGTGTGGCATGTTGGAGAGGCCCCTGGGGGGCTAACGTTTTGCTCCTAGATGTCTCATTTTCCCTAGAAGGGGATAGCACCTCCCTCGAAGGGGATTTTACTCTCTTTACAACTCAATTAGGGTTTTAATTTGACAATTTAATGTAAAAACAATATGATTTTGGTTTTATGGCCTTGTCATCCATTTTATGACCTAAAACGTAAATTAGGTCATTGATACAGTATATATTGAGGAGTTTGATCCTCATTTATTCATCATCTTTCACTCACCACTTGGTGAGGTCTGAAATTTGTGCCCTACTTTAGGGTTTTGGCTAATTTAGTGAGGTGCACTTGTTGAAGGAAGATTCTCTTGGCATTTTTTGGCATTTCTCTTGATGGAAGGTGTTACAACTATGGTTTGCTATGATGTTTCTTGGTGAAATGTAAGAGAAATTCTACAAAACTTCTTAATTGAAAGGTTGTATTGTTATTACTTGCATTTATTATTATAAATTTGCTGCATAAACCCTAGGTGACAAGCACACATAATTGGTCCTTGTCTCATCTCCCCATCAAGATTTCTAGCCATTCTGTTTGTAGAAATGAGATAGAGCCTTGCCATAGAAATACTCTTCTCTTTCATGCTTAAGAGGTTTGAGCCTAGACTTAGCTACACTCATCTATCCCCTCTTCATATTCTAGCCATACTTTCCAGAGATCAAGAAGGAGGAGACTTCCCAGGCCTAGGTTATCTACACTTAGGGTCATTTTCCTCTAGGGCTTGATGATAGAGCATACTGTAGCAACACTCTCCCTCATTTGATTCTCTTTTCTTGACTTTATCTTTCATGCTAGCCTGTTTTTTTCATCTAAGTAAGGAGGAGAGAGCACGAGGCCTTGCCATAGAAACACCAGAGTGAACCTCTCTCCCCTAGGGTTTTGTCTCTGAGGCTCTGCCATAGCAACACTTCAGAGATCTTCCCTCCAGTCCTTAGCCATCCTCCTTCAACTCCTGCGTCCTTCATTATTGAATCCATTTAACCCTAAAGGCACTGATCTAAGACCTCAAACATTGAAGTAGAACCTGATCTAAACACTTTTAATACCTTTGAATTGAAACCCTAACTGCACTAACCCTAGCTCTACCCAACCCTACTAACCCTGAATTCTGACGTCACTCCTTGCTATTATATCATTGATGCAACAATGTTTTGTCTTTTGAGCAATTGAAGGGTTGTTGAAGGCATTAATTGAGTTAAGAAGTGATTTTTTATATTGAATGTTGTATCATTCTAGTATTTATTGGTGAAGTTACTGCTTTTGCTATTTGTAAACATTGACTTCGTCAACATTTACTTTTAAATTGCTCATATTGAATATTAGATAGTCTTTAATATATATGAAGTATTAACCAAAGCCTTCATATATCAAGTTTATTGTTTCTTTTTTCTCGGGCAGGGATCCTACTTGGTTGTCTTTATTGGCTATAGGTCGGACTATCTGATTGGTGGTGATCTGTGAAAGGGGAATTTGTCCTTGTCCTTTTATCCTTTGCCCTTTCAAAACCCCAGTTCACCGGGGACGTCTCCCCTGGGCCTAGCCTCCCTAAAGAGAAAGAACCTACCCATCGTGGTGACATTGGGTGGGATAGGTTGCTATTACGCCGGTTTCTCCGTCTACCTTATAGACTTTACTCCTAGCTACAAACTGTGCAATAACATTTTGGCGCCGTTGTCGGGGAACACTGAGTCAATTCTCCTCAAACGAAAAACCTTTTTGGGTAAGCCTTCCCTCAAAGCCTTATCTTACAAGCTTACCTGGTGACTCCACTAGGGTGTTTTCCGTTATCCTTTGATAGTTTCAGGAAAATTATCTAGCGACTCCACTAATATCTATCAGGGTGTCACCTTACTTTCTGTGATATTTCCAAGTTATGGGATCATGGCACACTGGGAACAAATGTATCTGAGTGTTGATTTCAGAAGTTTTCAAGGATACCCAAATTACTTTGATACAAAATGGCTGAACAACTCTCCAACATTTTTGGGCCTCCCAACTCCTCACATCGTAAATGTTTTGGAGTATTTGAGTGAGATAAAGTTGGGAGGGGAGGATGCTCTTATAAAATTGTTCTTACTCACTCTGCCCTCCTACTTACAAGATCATTTTAAGAGTTGTTGCAAGGACAGGGGTATATCATCTTTCATACATGTCATCAGTAGGTTTATAGACCTTACTAAGCCACATTGACAAATGTATGAAGATGTCCTTTAAAACCTCATGGTAGCCTTAGACGTCAAAGGATTCTCCGCTGAGATTGTAGAAGATCTCAGGAAGGCATATCATGATCAATACCAAGAATCTTCTAATTTAAGAGACGAGGTTTATGAATACCATTATCAACCCCTTGAAGAGGAGCAAGACCTCTCCCATAATCCAAGAGAATGCAGTGAAGATGTAACTAGAAAATCGGATTATGAGGATGAAGCACTAGTAACCACTCCTCCATCCGACAAAGATCTCCAAGATCCTATTCCACCTGCACAAGATGAAGAGAATGAGGTAAGTCATTTTCCTTTCCAGTTTTTTGATGATACCTTGTTTTATGACTTAGAGAGTGAAGAGGAAATGGAACCCTTGGATGAGCTTGATCCTCTATGTCTCAAAACTGAAGATATGGAGGCAAATATTCCACTTGATGAAGTCATCCAAATACTTGAAACTCCTGCACAGGAAGGATTAAACAAGGTGAGTTATTTCAAAAGTTTCAATGATTATTTATTTTATGATGTAGAGAGAAAAGAAGTATCGGATGTTTTAATCCCTTCATGTTATGATGAAGACAATAACTTTATTGATAATTTTGATGAATTCATACATCTTGGGAGATGTAGGTGGGACATAGTTGGTTTTGATATGGGTCTTGTCTACGACATCGAGAGTCATTTCCAAGTGTTGCCTTTGCAATTATCACAACATATTTTTCTTCATCAGTGGCAACAAGGAGATGATTTTCTTACCCATACCCTCCAAAGAAACAAGGATGACCTAATACCTTGTTTTCATGATGATTTTCGGTAATACCTCGAGGACTTTGATGATTGTTCCTCTGAGCATTTGGATTTATTTTATGAAGATGATTATCAACCACCACTCTGCTTGGATTTTAATACAAGTAAGAACATTGTTTGCCTGAAGGAAGTTTCTCATGACTCTTCACTCCAACCACCTATTATTACTTTTCCATGCTTCTCCATTAAAGGTGTAGTTGGGAAGTGTTATCCCCGATTTCTAGGGATAACTAGGAGATCACGTCTCGAGGCCCACAGGTCCTAGACATGGAGTACCGAGAGCAGGATTGACCTGAGCATGGCCCTGGAGGGCCCATCCTTTTTCTTCTTTGTCAGATTTGTCCTGTAAGCAGTAGCAACATCCATCACCATCGGCTTGGAATTGCATCAGAGAAGACTCTTTCTCCATGAGGTAATTGGTCCAGGTATCATGGTATGTGTCATGTTTGATCGTTATAACTTTCAGATATATGCATTAGGTTCCCTACATTTCTGACAACTACTTGTATCTTACACTAACCCACTTGACCATTGTTGGGGGGATTAACAGGGTGCCCTAGAAAGCTTGTACCCATAGGTTTTGGTTAGCCACCAGGGGAGACTTGAAGAGCCATCGTCCGCTCCCACCATATTATCATTTCACATCTTATCTCCCATACATCCATCCCATTCCCCTAGTCCGAGCATTAGAAGGACCTATTTGAGGGGTTACACTTTGTCCTATGGGAAGAAGGGGCTAAAGGCCCAGGAGGTAAAAGCAACTGGTAAAAGGTAAAATCCATAGGAAATAAAACCTAGAGATGCCTCTCCCAGGGATCCCCGAGAAGGCAATAAAAGGGCTCTCAATAAGAAACAAAGGGACCCAAAGAAAAATAATAAAAACAAGGCCTAGCCAAGAGGATGGGAAGTCTCATCACGAGCCGGCCCATTATGTTCATAGGTATCTAGCAGTATGACATTGCCATTATCTGGTCACCATGCCAGGGCAATGACCCTTGGTTCCATGGCCAAAGGAAAGGGGGTCTCATCACGAGCTAGCCTTATCATTTCTGTGAAAATACTCGTGGGTAACACTGTCAGCTCTGGTCACCACGCCAAGGCAGTGTCCTCTGGTCAGACCTTGAAGCAAAAAAGAAAGAAAGAGTAATAAAGAAAGAATAAAGGCAATAAGGGGCTTGGAAAGAACTACATCTATGACAGGTATATCTCGCCTCCTTCAAAGGCACCCACGGACAATACCTACCCTTGGTATTCACTGTGTCTGGACATCCTTGGATCATACCACCTCGTATTACATGGCTTGAATGATGTCCTTTGGAAACTTTCCTCTTCTTATGGATGCTGGCCCAATAGGTTACCTTGTCTTTTTCTTCAGCTTTGTATAGTAGATCAGTGTAATATTTGAGCTATTAGAGGATATGCTAGGGGCCTTATGCATCTATTTGATAAAATTAATGATGAAATATGATTGACATTTCTATGATCCCGAGGACTAATGATCCCATGGAGGGAAAAGTTTTTGATGTGCAGGACCATGCCCGACGGACAAGTACCAGTGGACCGGTACACTTGGGGAGATGATTAGCTCGGACCTCCATGGGGATGAAGAGCCCATCAGATGGTTGTTGGGATGGAAGAGACGGGACAGTGATGTGATGAGCCTTTGCACATGAAGAAAAGAAGGACATTCCACCCAGGACACTTTGGCTGAGCCCAGCCTAGGGGGGATGACCCACTTCAGATGGAACATTTTCCTCTTGATGGACAGGAAGTCACCGAGGAGATCTGGACATCATCTTGAGTGTGTGACAGTTTGATGAGATTACTGACACGTGTGGCATCTTGGAGGAGCCCTAAAAGGGCTAACACCTGACTTCTGGATGTTGGACTAGCCCAAAAAGGGCCAACGTCTCCCTCAGAGGGGTTTGACGTCCCACCGTTTGCTCATTTTGTGTCTTTTACTTAGCAGTTAATGTAAAAACAATATAATTTTGGTAGTCAGCCTTGTCGGCTATTTTAATGACCTATTCTGTAAATTAAAGGTCATGGATTGATATATATTGAAGATGTTTTTCCCTCATTTGGACATAACACAACTCACTCTCTTGTGAGATCTTAATTCTTGCACCATACTTGGGTAGTTTTGGTGTTCTAAAGTGAGGTGCAACTTTTCTTGGAGGATTTTTCTTGGCATTTATGGCATTTCTCTCAAGGAAGGTTTACAACTAGGGTTTTCTTATGCTTTCTTCATGACATGTAAGTTAATTTTTCATGCAAAAATTCTTAAGTGAATGGTTGTAGTCTTAATTTCTTACATTTTCTTATCATATTGCTGAATTTAAAACCCTAGGTAGCAAGCACACAAGTAGGTCATTGCTACATGTCCCCTTGTTGAGAAATAGTTTTCAGCCATTGAAGAAGGAAGATATAGCCTAGTCGTTGCTACACTTGTCTTCCCTTTTTCTGAGCTAGCATTGAAGTTATAGGTTGAAAAGAGGAGACGTCCTAGGCCTAGTTTGACTACACCTAGGGTTTCACCTTCTAGGGTTTGAAGGCCTTGCCTTTGCAACACTTTCTCCCTTAAATTTATACTTTGAGCTAGCCGTTTTGCCAAGATTATTTAGAGAAGGAGGAAGGAGCATGAGGCCTTGCTTAAGCAACACCGGAGTGAGCCTCCTTCCCCTAGGGTTTTGATTCTAGGGCCCTGCCTTTGCAGCACCATAGAACCCTACCCTCTAGTCTCTAGGGTTTAATCCTCCCGAGACTTTGTGCCCTTACCTTTGACTCCATATACCCTAAGGCACTGGTTAGATCTCCAACGTTGAGCCTCTAGTGTACAAAACCACCTTTTAAACCTTAATTTCTGAAACACTAACTAACTAACCCTAACGTTTCTAACCTAGGCTAACGTCATAGTTGATGCAACAAGCTTTTGACTCTTATAAGAAATTAAATGATGACGTCAATCATTTATTGAACAAATCATCGATTGAATATACTGTTGGCTTGGTCATTTGGATAGATACTGATGAATTGATGATCTTTCTTAGGATTATTAACAAAACGTTGACTTTCATCTTGTGTCTATTGCAATTGCTTGCTAAATGAAATCATATAGTTAAAGAAGTACTAACCCTTTGAGTTGTAGCCTGCAAATATATATATATATATTGTATTGTCATTGTCTTGTTCCGAGCAGGTGTTTCCAATAGGGCCTACACTTCTTTTATTGGCTGATTAGCCAGACTATTTGATACTGGTGGTAACCTGCGAGGAGGGAAATCTTAACACTTGACCTTGTATCCTTTGCCTCTTCAAACCCCAGGTTACCAGGGACGTCTCCCCTGGGCTAACCTCCCTAAACAGAAAGAACATCCCCATCGAGGTGACATTCGGTGGGGAAGGTTCCTGTTGTGCCAGTTTGTCCTCAATCCTATAGCCTGTGACCTAAAATACAAACTGCGTGACAACAAGAAGTATATTTTTTATGTTGAGCTCCCTCTTAGGAAAAACCTAGACTCCAAGGGTCGGTTGGATGCTGCAAGTTTGAGTCAGTTATCCCTGTTTTTCAACTTTCCCTTGGTATTTTTCCAGTTGTCTACTAGATCTTTGTCGATCCCTTCCTTGAATTTAGAGCGTGAGGATGTCCTAGGTAGCCAGTTGGCAGGCCCTTTAAGTCAGTTTTCTGGACCTTGCAATTTTCATGACCCTTTCTTGAAGTGGATTGAGTACTTTCCTCGAAGAAGGACTTGGAAGGATTTTATCCCTCCCACCCGCCTCCATGAGTTAGAACTTGAGATCTCCGAGGATATGATATATGTTCTAACCCATGTCATTTTCATGCTTGATTTATCATTGTTTTGGTTTATGATGAAGCACAAAGGCAGGTATTGGGGGACATTGTTGGATTGGTTACACTGGTCGTTTGACTACATCAAACATCCAATCAATAGGTAAGTGCAGGTAAGTAGGCCTTTTCCGTGTATTATACCATTTGCATTGCAAGGTAGTTTGATTTCACATTTGCATTTATTGATTGTTTTATTTCAGTCTATATATATATATATATATATGTATGTATGCTGGGTAGAATTACCACCCATTTTTGTTACTAATACTTCTATTGAGTTGAGAAGGTATGCAGGTTATGCCAGAGATGTTGAGGTTCACATGCACTCTACAGTGGGCACATGTCCCCGAGTTGGAGCCAGATGTTATCCCCACTTTTTAGGGATAACTAGGAGATAATGTCTCGAGGCCCACAAGTCCTAGACATGAATTACCGAGAGAAGGATTGACCTGAGCATGGCCTTGGAGGGCCCATCCTTTTCTTCCTCCATCAGATTTATCTTTTCAGTAGAAACAACATCCATCACCATAGGCTTGGTCCTCTGTCAGAAGAGGTTCTTTCTCCATGAGGTAATTGGTCCAGGTATCATTGTATGTGTCACTTTTGATCATTGAAACTTTTAAATATGTGCATCTGATTCCTTTTATCTCTAACAACTGCTTGGATATTATATTAACCCACCTGATCATGCTTGGGGAGATTGACAGGGTGCCCTAGTAAGCCTGTGCCCATAGGTCTTGGTTTGCCACTGAGGGGATTTCTGAAAAGCCATCGTCCGCTCCCATCATAGCACCACTTTTTCATCTTATCTCCCGCTCATTTATCCCATTCCCCTTGTCCGAGCATTGGGTTGACCTATTTGTAGGATTGCACCTTATCTTGTGGGAAGAAGGGGATAAAGGCCCA
>SNQJ01S0213051.1:7903-23669 GCA_010110895.2 Picea sitchensis | reverse complement strand
AGAAAAAGAAAAATATGAGGGGTAGAGACTGAGTGTGGGAGGGAGGATGGGGGGAGAATACACTCCCCTGTCTATGAGAATAATTTATAAGGGTTTTGACATTGCATTTCATGAGGTGAGAGTTTTTTTGTAGCAAACGATTTTTTATTGTGATATTGCTAACAATTGATTGTGACGAGACACACCAGGATGCATTGCGGTATTTAGCACAAGATTTCTTACTAATTCTTTGAAAATCATCTACAAGGTTTCTAACAATATGATGAATTGTTTCTATACTTTTGACTATTTTAATGCCTAAAATTCCCCTAACAACAGTCAAAATTCTATATTTTAACAAAGCTAAAAATAATTGACAGTTAGCAGCATTGGATTTTGGTTCAAAATATTCTTTAATGATTTAATACGAGTGATAACTAATAGTACAATTAGGTAACTTACCTTTAAGTGATGCTAGATCACTTTCATTGACCTGAATAGATTTAAGATTTCTTCGCCATGCAATGCTCAATATAGGTAGGGATGATGAACCTCTATCTTGGCACTCTTGACCTCCCTGTTGTAGAGTTAACAATGTTGCAGTTATTTCCCCTTTAATCATTGGCAGATCAACTCTAGGATGAGAATGAGAATGGGATTGACTAGTTTCTAGAACATTTCACTGTCCAACAAGAGATTGCACCAAAAAAACTTCTTCACCACAATGTTGTACACTAGTTTCTTCTCTAATTTCATCCATTGTATAATCATCTCCAAGAAAATCCTCCATCATATGGTCATCCAAAACAAGTTGTCTTGATGAGAAAATGGATGGATTTCTCTCTAATGAACTCTTGCGCTTTTCTTCTAGTGATGGAGGAGAAATAACAACGACATATATTCCTCTAGAAATTGGATTTCTCTCTTTTGAAAGCCTACACTTTGACATACATAACTTTGCCTTTTATCTTTCTTCTTCTACCTTTTCAATCAGTTTCTCTTTTCTCGAGGAATTTCTTTCTCGAATCCGTTGGTTCCCCATGTTTAAAGAGAAAAATTGTCTTCCAAACACCTCACAAAAAATTGTCTTTGTATTATGTAATAATGTACAAATAAAAATTCAAATTCCAAATGGATAAATTTGTCTTTGTATTACAAAAGAAGACACAACTAATAATTCCAATTAGATACAATTTTTTTGGTATTACATAAGTAACAACTCCAATAGGAAATTTTTTCTTCCAATTCCAAGAAGACACAAGAAGACAAAACCAACAATTCCAATTGGACAAATTTGTCTTCCAATTATAAAAATACACAAGAAGACAAAAACAACAATGCCAATTAGAAATATTTGTATTCCAATTCCAAGAAGACACAATAAGATACAAATAACAATTCCAATTCCACTTTGACAAATTTGTCTTCCAATTTTTCCTACAATGGTCTCGCAATAGAAAAAAATTGTCTTTGAATCAAACAACCAGACTAAAATAATAAAAACTTGTCTGTGCACGCTATTTTGTGTGAATATGTCGTGAATTATTTGTTGACCTTGAGATAGATGAGGTAGTGGAGTGTGTTTGGCACCAAAAACTACCCAGCAGGAACGTGCATGTGTAACTAGAACACATGTGCACTATAGCACGTGCACGCTCTTAATGAAATGGAAATAACATTTATTATAGACCAAACATATTTATGAATAAATATGTATAGGGGTATGGGGACAACTAAGACCTAAGGGGTTAAGATTGAAAGTGTTTTCGAGGATAGAGAAATGGTTAGAGATCTAATATGTGGGTGATGTGGGTGCAAGGATTTTACAAAAGGTATATGCATATTGCACTCAGGACTTGAGTGTAGCGGGGGTTAATCGTTGAGTATAAGTTATGCCTAGACTTATATAGAGCTAGGGGGGTGTAGGTCATGGTCTACATCGAGCTTTAGGTCATCATCTAAATAGATCTATGTCGTGGTCTAGTTCATGGTCTAGGTCTATGTCATGGTCTACATCATGGTCGTCATATAGGTCTAGGTCGTGTTGCAGGTCTTGCCATGTCTAGGTATTGCTATGTTTAGGTTTAGATATAGTTATTGACATGTCTAGGTCGAGGCCATTTATTTCCTTGTGATGTATGGAGGGGGTATACAGAGAGAGTAAGAAAGAGAGTTCAAGAGGGGGAGAGGGGAAGAAAAATAGAGTGAGGGATAGGGAGATAGAGTGGTGGGGTAGAGAGTGAGAGAGTGAGAGGAAGGGGGGTTATATAGATGAAAATAGAGAAAGGTGGGGAGAGTGGGGGAGAGAGAGGGAGGGGGATACATGGAGTGAGAGAGTGAGGGTTAGATGTAAGGGTAAATATAGAAGGGGGTAGAGATGGATTATTTGAGAGTGTGACATGGTGGGAGAGGAAGACAAACAAGGGCGGGTAGAGAGAGAGAGGCATGTTGGTTGTGGAGCCTTATTATATTCTTTATTCAGAGGTCTTTGTTTTCAACCTTGTTTATAACCCATGAAGACTTTACACCCTGGAAGAATGTACACTCCTCCACATGGGGGAGTGTAATATGGGGTTACCCCCGCCTACAGGGTCTAGGGGGGATATCCTCTGGGCTGGGGGTCCAGGGGAAAGCGGGCCCTTGAAAGAAAATTTTCCTTGTAAATGTATATTGTAATTTCATAGTAAATCTATAACATTAATTATAAGGTCACATATCTTATGATAAAATTTATGTTAGGTATTTTTTCCCTAGAAGGAAACCCTCTTTTATGAGGGAAATTTATTGCGACTATGTATCATTGGGAATATTGTATTACAATTAAGGATACTGTGAGAGAAAGAAGAGGAAGTTACAACAAGTGTGTTGTAGGTTGTATCCTTTCATTTGTTGGATAATAATAAAGGAAGGACTTGGAAATTTATCTAGTGGATGTATCCCACATTGGGCGAGCCACATATATCTATGTCTCTATTGTATTGTGTATCTTCTGTGTTTTATTTCCGTATTTGTTTTATTTTATTTCTCTGCGATCCTCTTTTTCTAAAAACTGGTATCAGAGAAAAAGGTAACTCGTAGGAAAAGAGTGTTCCTAGTTCGAGTGGGAGAAATGGTGGAAGATGGAAAGTTCAGGGTCGTGAAATTTAACTGTCAAAACTAATAGTTATGGAAGATGCAGATGAAGATTATTTATATCAGAAGGACCTATTCCTACCATTGGTTGGAATAAAAAAGAATTCAACGGCCCTGAAGGACAAAGAATAAGAGTTTATTGACAGAAAGGCACTAGGAACGATACGATTGAGCCTGTCAGTGTCGGTGGCTTTCAATATTTTGAAAGAAAATACAATGAAGGAGTTGATGGATGCATTGGCTACACTGTATGAAAAACCCTCAGCATCCAATAAATTATTTCTACTGAAGATATTATTTAATATGAAGATGTCAGAAGGTGGGTTTGTTGCAAATCATTTAAATGAATTTAATATGGTTACTAATCAACCAAGTTCTATAAAAGTGGACTTTGATGATGAGGTCAGGGATCTTCTAATCTTGTGCTCATTGCCAGAAATATGGAATGGCTTGGTCATGGATATAAGTGACTCTGTCTCTGGTTCAAATACTTTAAAATGTTATGATGTTGTTGGTGTTATCCTTAGTGAGGAAATTCGACGGAAAATCACAAGTGAGACATCAGGTAATGCATTAAACATGGAGAAAAGGGGAAGACAATAGGATAGAGGAAAGGGATCAGGGAACCATGATATTTCTAGGAAGGGAATATCCAAATCCAGACTGGGAAAGATAGAGTGTTGGAATTGTGGGAAGAAAGGACATGATCTAGATTATTTTCGACACGAAATGAGAGCGGAGATATAATAAAGAAATGCACAGAGATATTGCAAATATTTAATAATATAATAGAAATGTATCAAATATGCAACCATAAACCCAGATATACGGTAATACATGATTTCTATTAATGAAAGAAATGTACAGAGACTATAAAAATATAGAGCGAAAGACTCGCTAGAATGGTGGAAGCTTGTCTCTGAGAAGAGATGTGATGGCTACTCGCATTCGCAAGAAGATGATTACAATGAGGCTCTGAAGTCATTTTTACAATAAAAAATAATTACAAAAACCCTAGACATCCAAAAACCTAACCCTAGGAGACAAAGCGCCAAAATTCATGTGGGCCCTATTTGGGTAAGTTAGTACATCAACTTCTCGGGGTCGTAACTTTTGCATGCGATCTTTGTTTTAGGCGTATGATAGCTCGTTGGAAAGGTATCATCGAGGAGATTCATTTTGGGGGCTCAATCATGACTTCATATATCATTGAGAATTTATATCTCGAAAAACCTTCATTTAGTCCCTCAAAATGGCCCCGAAAGTTAAAATTGCTAAAAATAGTAAATTGCCAAAATTGCCAAAAAACTGTTTTGAGCCAGTTGGAAAAGGTGGGTGGTCATTGATATCTACCTGGATAAATCCTCCATCCTGAGGAATAAATGGTCTCCATTGCATTGAGTTTCTGGGGGAGAGGAAAAAGTGTTTGTTGAATCTGAATCTTGGTGAGCTGCTTGCCTTTCTAGAGACATTGTGTTGATCGATCTGTGGAAGGCTATCATGAGCATGTGGCTGGAAGGGCTGGAAATTTTTAACCATTCTAGCTACATGATATGCCTGTGTGCAGAAGGAATATTTTCACTTTGTTGCAACTTGTCGACCTGCTTCTGTTGGATAGAAGGTGCTTGGGGAGAGGCTGTAGTGGTTGCGGTGTCCTTTTATTCCCCTTTTGAACAAATTATGAAGAAGCTGAATTTTGTAGTATGAGATACTACCTTGTGACACTGTTTAGGTGGAACAATAGTTGGAACTACCTCTAGTATTCTGTAGAGATGATCCCCCAAAGTAACAATGACACTATGGGGTCGAGACTCATAATAATCATGGTGTCTCCACATATATGGTTGGCCCAAGAGGACATCACAGACATCCAGTGGGGAAACATCACACAATGTTGTATGGTGAAGCCACCTGATGTTGTGTGGTTGCGGGTGTGGTGTTGTCGACAATCCCAACTATTTGTCGACCTCTGTTGAGATGAGGTTCTTCTGGCTTCCACTATCAACAATAAAATGTAGTTGGGTCCCCTTCACCCACATCTATGAATGAAAAAGGTGCCCCCCCTCTTCAGGATCTACTGGTTCTTCTAGTTGAATAGTTGCGGCTGTGACAATAGCAGTGGGTTCTGCGTCAATGATCTGTCCTTTACCAATATTTTCGAAATCAAATTCTGAATCAGGGTTTGGCTCCTTGCCTTTGATATTGGCCACCAATGACTTTTTTGAGCGACATTCATCGGTGTTGTGCCAGGGGATTTTCTGGAAATCACACCATTTTTTGGTGTCCTTCTTTGTCTTCTCGTGACCCTTCTTTTCCCGTGGCTTGGACTGGTTTTCAGGAGACTGTTTGTTAGGGATGTCTTTTTCATACTTTGGTTGTTGTGGATTTTCATACCTAAACTCTTGTTTGTTCTGGTGCTTAAATTTCTGCTCAATTTTAATATCATATCAAAAAGTAGCACCGAGTGATGAGATGTCGAGAAAATCCATTTCAGTTTGGATATATTTATGTAGAGCCCCACGGTATTTCAGAACCAAATTTCATTTGGATTCTTTGATACCCATATTGGTGTGCAAGGTAGGGAAGGTATTGGTGAACTCTGGAACTGCTTGGCCCCTCTCTTTCCATAGTGTGGGACATCTCATGTATTGGTCCTCATAGTTTCCAATAGTGTAATACTGTTCTTTTACCACATCCACAAAAAAATCCCATGTGGGCTCGACCCCATATATTCTAGACTCCTATGTGGAAATATACTCCCACTAAGTTTCCCACCAATGTTTTACATGGGGGAGAGATTTAAGGTGTGGGAAGGTGATGTTTTCTCTGTCGAAAAATTTGTGAACAAAGAAATAACCTTCTAGCAGGTTTAACCATTTGTCTAGGGTTCTGCATCTGTCTATCCTTAAAATACAGGAATATAAAAATTAACTTGTACCTTGAAAGGTGAGTTGCCTCCAAAGTGGTCATTTTATGAAGATGTTATTGTTGCTATCGACAGGAGTTGAAGGATGTGGGAAACATTCTCCATCATTTCATCCCTCTGTCATGTGAGAGGTTGCTCAAGCAACAGACTGATATGATCGTCTTCTCTGTTGTTTTTATTTTCTTCTGCCATTGAGGGTTTCTTAGGTGAGTGAGAGAGATTTTCCTTGAGAGAGACAATCTTGAGACCCAAATTTATATACTCAGACCTCGTTGGGGACATGCACTAAAAAATGTACAAGAGCAACCTGCTCTGATACCACTGATCCTGATTATTTTCGGCATGAAATGAGAGTGGAGATATAATAAAGAAATGCACAGAGATATCGTAGATATTCAATAATATAATAGAAATGTATCAAAGATGCAACCATAAACCTAGATATATAGTAATACATGATTTATATTAATGAAATAAATGTACAGAGACTGTAAAAATACAGAGTGAAAGACTCGCTAGAATGGTGGCAACTTATCTTCAAGAAGAAATGTGATGGCTACTTGCATTCTCCAGAAGATAATTACAATGAGGGTCTGAAGGAAGTTTTACAATAAATAGGAATTCCAAAAACCCTAGACATCCAAAAACCTAACCCTAGGAGATGAAGCGCCAAAAGTCATGTGGGCTCGTTTGGGTAAGTTAGTACATCAACTTCCCAGGGTCGTAACTTTTGCACGCGATCTTCGTTTTAGGCGTATGATATCCCGTTGGAAAGATATCATAGAGGAGATTCATTTTGGGGGCTCAATAATTCCTTCAACTATAATTGAAAAAATATATCCCGAAAAACATTCATTTAGGCCCTCAAAATGGCCCCGAAAGTTAAAACTGCTAAAAAGAGTAAATTTCCAAAATTGTGAGAAAACTGTTTTTAGCCAGTTGGAAAAGGTGGGTGGCCACCGATATCCACCTAGATCAATCCTCCCTCCTTAGGAAGGAATGGTATCCATTTCTTTGAGTGCCCGGGGGAGAGGAAAAATCGTTTGTTGAATCTGAATCTTGGTGAGTTGCTTGCCTTGCTAGAGATGTCGCGTTGCTCGGTTTGTGGAAGGTTGTCACGAGTATGTGGCTAGAAGGGTTGGACCATTTTAACCAGTATGACTACATGATTTTCCTGTGTGCAGAATGAATCTTTGTTCTTTTTTGCAACCTTGTCGACCTGCTTCTATTGGATAGAAGGTGCTTGGGGCAAGGCTGTAGTGGTTGCAGTGTCCTCCACAGTGTGGTCCATCTCATGTAATGTTCCTCATAGTTTCCAATAGGGTAATACTATTTCTTTACCACATCCACAAAAAAATCCCAAGTGGGATTGACCCCATATATTCCAGAATCCTCTGTGGAACTTTTCTCCCAGTAATTTTCCCACCAATGTTTGACATGGGGGAGAGATTTAAAGAGTGTGAAGGTGATATTTTATCTGTCAGAAATTTTTTGAAGAGAGAAATAAACTTCTAGCAAGTTTTATCATTTGTCTAGGGCTTCTGCATCTATCTATCCTTCAAATATAGGAATATAAAAATTAACTTGTACCTTGAAAGACGAGGTGCCTCCAAAGTGGTCGTTTGATGAATATGCACCTGTTGCTATCGGCAGGAGTTGAAGGATGTGGGAAAAATTCTCCATCATTTTGTCCCTCTGTCATGTGAGAGCTTGCTTAAGCAACAGACTGATAAGATCGTCTGCTTCGTCGTTTTTATTTTATTCCACCATTGAGGGTTTATTGGGTGTGTGAGAGTGATTTTCCTCAAGAGAGACAAGCTCGAGACCCAACATGCTATACTTGGTATCAGAGCAGTGTGCTTTGATACCACTGATTCAGATTATTTTCGGCACGAAATGAGAGCAAAGATATAATAAATAAATGCACAGAGATATCACAGATATGCAATAATATAATAGAAATGTATCAGAGATGCAACCATAAACCCAGATATACATTAATGCACAATTTTTATTAATGAAATAAATGTACAGAGACTGTAAAAATATAGAGTGAAAGACTCGCTAAAATGGTGGCATCTTATCTATGAGAAGAGATGTGACGGCTACTTGCATTCACAAGAATATGATTACAATGAGGCTCTAAAGGAATTTTTACAATAAACAGGAATTCCAAAAATCCTAGACATCCAAAAACCTAACCCTAGGAGATGAAGCACCAAAAGTCATGTGGGCCCTCTTTGGGTAAGTTAGTACATCAACTTCCCAGGTCGTAATGTTTGCATCCGATCTCTGTTTTAGGCGTATGATAGCCCATTGGAAAGGTATTGTTGAGGAGATTCATTTTGGATGCTCAATCATGACTTCTACCATCATTGAGAAGTTATATCACGAAAAACATTCATTTTGGCTCTCAAAATGGCCCGAGAAGTTAAAACTGCTAAAAATAGTAAATTGAAAAAATTGCCAAAAAACTATTTTGAGACAATTGGAAAAGGTGGGTGGTCACCGATATCCACCTGGATCAATCCTCCATCCTTAGGAAGCAATGGTCTCCATTTCCTTGAGTGCCTGGGGGAGAGGAAAAAGTGTTTGATGAATCTGAATCTTACTGAGCTTCTTGCCTTGCTGGAGACGTCGTGCTACTCAGTTTGTGGAAGGCTATTACAAGCATGTGGCTGGAAGGGTTGGACCTTTTTAACCAATCTGGCTACATGATATACCTGTGTGCATAAGGAATATTTGCACTTTTTTGTAACCTTGTCGACCTGCTTCTATTGGATAGAAGGTGCTTGGGGCGAGGCTATAGTGGTTGCAGTGTCCTTTTGTTCCCCTTTTAAACAGATTGTGAAGAAGATGAATTTTGCAGTATGAGATACTACCTTGCGACACTGTTTAGTGGAATAATAGTTCGAACTACCTCTGGTATTCCATTTAGGATCTGTTGGTTCTTCTGGTTGAATTTTTGTGGTTGCAACAATAGCAGTGGGGTTTGCATCAATGATTTATCCTTTACCAATATTTTCATAATCAGATTCTAAATCAAGGTTTGTCTCCTTGCCTTTGATCTCGGCCACCAATGACTATTTTGAGAGACATTCATCAGTGTTGGGCCAGGGGATTTTGTGGAAATCACGCCATTTTCTGGTGTCCTTCTTTCTCATCCCGTGACCCTTCTTTTTGTGTGGCTTGGACTATTTTTCGAGATATTGTTTGCTAGGGTCATCTTTGTCGTACTTTGGTCGGTGCATATTTTCAAACCCGAACTCTCATTTGTTCTGGTGCTTAAATTTCTACTTGATTTTAACAACATATTGATAAGAAACACCTAGTGATGAGATGTCCAGAAAATCCATTTCAGTTTGGATGTATCTGTGTAGAGCCCCACAGTATTTCAGAACCAAATGTCGTTCAAAGTGTTTGATACCCAGCCTTTTGTGCAAGGTATGGAAGGTATTGGTGAACTCTGGAACTTCTTGGCCCCTCTCTTTCTATATTTTGGTCCATCTCATGTACTAGCCCTCATAGTTGCCAACAGGGTAATATTGCTCCTTCACCGCATCCACAAAAAAATCCCAAGTGGGCTTGACCCCATATATTCTAGACTCCTCTATGGAACTCTACTCCCAGTAAGTTTCCACCAATATTTGACATGGGGGAGAGATTTAAGGAGTGCAAAGGTGATCTTTTCTCTTTCGGAAAAATTGTGAACAGAGAAATAACCTTCTAGCAAGTTTAATCATTTGTCTAGGGCTTCTGCATCTATCTGTCCTTCAAATACAAGAATATAAAAATTAACTTGTACCTTGAAAGGTGAGGTGCCTCCAAAGTGTTCGTTTGATGAATATGTGATTGTTTCTATTGGCAGGAGTTGAAGGATGTGTGAAAAATTCTCCATAATTTCGTCCCTCTGTCATGTGAGAGCTTGCTCAAGCAACAAACTGATAGGATCGCCTGCTCCGACGTTTTTCTTTTATTCTGCCATTGAGGGTTTCTTGGGTGTGTGAGAGTGATTTTCCTCAAGAGAGAAAATATTGAGAACTAAATTTCTATACTTGGACCTCGTCGGGGACATGCACTAAAAAATGATCAAGAGCAACCTGCTCTGATACCACTGATCTGGATTATTTTCGGCATGAAATGAGAGAAGAGATATAATAAAGAAATGCACAGAGATATCACAGATGTGAAATAATATAATATAAATGTATCATAGATGCAACCATAAACCTGGATATATAGTAATGCACAATTTCTACTAATGAAAGAAATGTACAGAGACTGTAAAAATACAGAGTGAAAGACTCGCTAGAATGGTGGCAACTTATCTCTGAGAAGAGATGTGATGGTTACTTGTATTCACAAAAGATGATTATAATGAGGCTCTGAAGGACTTTTTACAATAAAAAGGAATTCCAAAAACCATAGACATCCAAAAACCTAACCCTAGGAGATGAAGCACCAAAATTCATGTGGGCCCCGTTTGGGTAAGTTAGTACATCAACTTTCTGGGGTTGTAACTTTTGCATGCAATCTCCATTCTAGGTGTATCATAGCCCATTGGAAAGGTATCATCAAGGAGATTCATTTTGGAGCTCAATCATGACTTCAGCTATCATTGAGAAGCTTGATCCCTAAAAACCTTCATTTATGCCCTCAAAATGGCTCTGAAAGTTAAAACAACTAAAAATAGTAAATTGCTAAAATTGCCAGAAAAATGTTTTGAGTCAATTGGAGAAGGTGGGTGGCCATCGATATCCACCTGGATCAATAATCCCTCCTTAGGAAGCAATGGTATCCATTTCTTTGAGTGCCCGGGGGAGAGGAAAAAGCATTTTCTGAATCTGAATCTTGGTGAGTTGCTTTCCTTGATGGAGACATCGCTCTGCTCAGTTTGTGGAAGGCTATCACGAGCATGTGACTGGAAGGGTTGGACCTTTTTAACCAGTCTGGGTACATGAGATGCCTGTGTGCAGAAGGAATCTTTGTGCTTTGCTGCAACCTTGTCGACCTACTTCTGTTGCATAGAAGGTGCTTGGGGCAAGGCTGTAGTGGTTGCAATGTCCTTCTATTTCCCTTTTGAACAGTTTGTGAAGAAGTTGAATTTTGCAGTATGGGATACTACCTTGCAACACTGTTTAGGTGGAAAAATAGTTGGAATTACCTCTAGTATTCTGTATATATGACCCCCCAAAGTAATAATGACACTATGGGGTCGAGACTCTTAAACAACATGGTGTCTCTACATATATGGTTGGCCCAAGAGGAAATCACATACATCTAGTGGGGAAACATCACACAATACCTCATACTTGAAGGGTTGGATGTCGTATGAGAATCAACATTGTTGGCTAACACGAATATCTCGTCCTTCTTGAAGCCACTCGATGTTGTATGGTTGCAAGTGTGGTGTTGTCGACAATCCCAACTGTTTGATGACCTATACTGAGATGAGGTTCTTCTGGCTTCTGCTATCAACAATAAAATGCAGTAGGGTCTCATTCACCCACATCTGTGAATGAAAAAGCCACTCCCTGTCTTCAGGATCTGTTGGTTCTTCTGGTTGAATTGTTGTGTTCATGACAATAGTAGTGGGGTTTGCGTCAATGATCTATCTTCAACCAGTATTTTCATAATCAAATTTAGAATCAGGGTTCAGCTCCTTGCCTTTGATCTCGGCCAACAATGACTGTTTTAAGCGACATTCATTGGTGTTGTGCCAGTGGAAATTTTGGAAATTGCACCATTTTCCAATGTCCTTATTTTTCTTCCCATGAGCATTCTTTCCCTGTGGCTTGGACTAGTTTTCTGGAGACTGTTTGTTAGGGCCGTCTATGTCATACTTTGGTTGTTGCATATTTGCAGACCCAAACTCTCATTTTTTCTGGTGCTTAAATTTCTTCTATATTTTAACAACATATCAATAAGCAGCACCGAGTGATGAGATGTCCAGAAAATCCATTTTAGTTTGGATGTATCTGTGTAGAGCCCCACAGTATTTCAGAACCAAATGTCATTCAGAGTGTTTTATACCCAACTTGGTGCACAAGGTATGGAAGGTATTGGTGAATTATGGAACTTCTTGGCCCCTCTCTTGCCACAGTGTGGTCTGTCTCATGTACTTGTTCTCCTAGTTTCCAACAGGGTAATATTGTTCATTTACCGCATCCACATAAAAAATACCAAGTGGGCTCGACCCCATATATTCCAGACTCCTCAGTGGAACTCTGCTCCCAGTAAGTTTCCCACCAATGTTTGACATGGGGGAGATATTTAAGGAGTGCAAAGGTGATCTTTCTCTATCGAAAAAATTGTGAATAGAGAAATAACCTTCTAGCAGGTTTAACCATTTGTCTAGGGCTTCTGCATCTATCTGTCCTTCAAATACAAGAATATCAAAATTAAATTTTACCTTGAAAGGCGAGGTGTCTCCAAAGTGGTCATTTGATGAATATGCACATGTTTCCATCGGCAGGAATTGAAGGATGTGGGAAAAATTATCCATCATTTTGTCCCTCTTTCGTGTGAGAGCTTGCTCAAGCAACAGACTGATAGGATTGTCTACTCCGTCATTTTTATTTTCTTCCGCCATTGAGGGTTTATTTGGTGTGTGAGAGAGATTTTCCTCAAGAGAGACAAGCTCAACCCAACTTTCTATACTTGGACCTCGTCGGGGACATACACTAAAAAATGATCAAGAGCAGCCTGCTCTGATACCACTGATCCTGATTGTTTTCGGCACAAAATGAGAGTGGAGATATAATAAATAAATGCACAAAGATATCAAAAATATTAAATAATATAATATAAATGTATCATAGATGCAACCATAAACCCAGATATATAGTAATACACGATTTCTATTAATGAAATAAATGTACAGAGACTGTAAAAATACAGAGTGAAAGACTCACTAGAATGGTGGCAGCTTATCTCTGAGAAGAGATGTGACGGCTACTCGCATTCGTAAGAAGATGATTGAAATGAGGATATGAAGGAATTTTTACAATAAAAAAGAATTCCAAAAACCCTAGACATCCAAAAACCTAACCCTAGGAGATGAAGCACCAAAATTCATGTGGGCCCCGTTTGGGTAAGTTAGTACATCAACTTTCTGGGGTCATAACTTTTGCATGCGATCTCCATTTTAGGTGTATGATAGCCCATTGGAAAGGTATCATTGAGGAGATTCATTTTGGGGGCTCAAACATGCTATTGACTATCATTGAGAAGCTCTATTCTGAAAAACCTTCATTTAGTCCCTCAAAATGACCTTGGAAGTTAAAACAACTAAAAATAGTAAATTGTCAAAATTGCCAGAAAATTGTTTTGAGCTAGTTGGATACTGTGGGTGGCCACCGATATCCATTTGGATCTAGACATTTGAATAAATACTGGATATATCCAAAGAAATAAATATATGGACAACAAGAGAAAAATCAAGAAGAAAATGTAACAGGTGATGTGTTACAAGATTCTTTGATTCTTTCTGTAGATAATGTTTCTAAGTCTTAGGTAGTATGTTGATGGGATTCATTTCAAGCCACACCCCATAGGAAACATTTTCTAGTTTATTTTCAAGATAATTTTGGACAGGTTCATTTGGGTGATGATTCACCATGCAAAATTGTTGGAATGGGAAACGTAAAAATAAAGCAAAGGAATGGAAACCAATGGTTGTTGAAAGAGGTAAGACATGTTCCAGATCTAAGGAAAAATATAATTTCAACAAGTCAGTTGGAAATTGAAGGTTGTATATCCGTATTTATAGATAAGGTGTGGAAGGTCACCAAAGGATCATTGGTGATAGAAAAATGAGAGAAGGTAGATACATTGTATTTATGTACTGGTAATATTGACTCGTCTATCTCTTTAGATTTTACAGGAGTGGATACAACACTATGTAATCATAGAATTGGACACATGAGTGAGAAGAGGATGTAGATACTTCACAAAATACATTTATTTCTATATCTTAAACAAATTGATTTGGATTTATGTGAGCATTGTGTTTATGGAAAATAGAAGAGACTCATATTTCTCAGAGTCGGAAAAGAAAAGAATAGTGAAAGGTTAGAGCTTGTGCATATAGATGTATGGGGACCAGATCAGGTATCATCTCTTGGTGGCTTTCATTATTATGTTAATTTTATTGATGATGCAACTAGAAAAATTCGGGTTTATTGCATTCAACAAAAATATGATGTTTTTTATACTTTTAAGAAATGGAAAGATTTGGTTGAGAATGAGATAGGAAAAAGGTTGAAGTGTCTCAGATAAAAAAATGGAGGTGAATATTGCAACAAGGAGTTTGATGATTATTGTTCATACCATGGGATTCGTAGAGAGAAGACAGTTCCAGGAACACCACAAGAAAATGGTGTGTCAGAAAGGATGAACATGACAATTATGGAGCATGCAAGGAGTATGAGATTGCATGTTGGTCTGCCCTTACAGTTCTGGGCAGATGTTGTAGATAATATTGTTTACTTAATAAACATAGGAATTTCAAGCTCTTTGGATGGTGTAATTCCATAGGACGCATGGACAGGTAAAAAGGTAAACTATTCTTTTTTGAAGACTTTCAGTTGTGAATCATTTGTCCATATTGATAGAGAAAATAGAACAAAGCTTGAGGAAAAATCCAAGAAGTGTACCTTTATTGGATACAATGTTAATGATTTTGGTTATCGCTTATGGGATTATGAAAATCACAAATAATTAGGAGTAGAGATGTTATATTCAATGAGAAGGTCATGTACAAAGATCAATTGCAGGGAAAGAAATAGGAAAAAGAAAGACCAAAATACACAGTGCTTGATGAGATCACTGAAAAAGAAATTCCAAAGGAACTAGAAAATCAAAATGTACAACAACAGGATAAACAAGTACCTCAAACTCCTGCAAGTGTTGTTAGAAGATATACCAGGTTAAGTAGACCCCCTGAACTATACTATCCTTCATTGTATTATTTATTGTTGAGTGATTTTGGTGAACCAGAATGTTATGAAGAGGAAATGCAAGTAGACACCAAAAATAAGTGGGAGCAAGGAATGAAAGAGGAAATGGATTCCCTGGTAAATAACTAGACTTGGGATTTGGTCCAGTTTCCTGTAGGAAAAAGAGAATTACAGAATAAATGGGTTTACAAGTTGAAGGAAGAAGGTGGAGGCAAAAAGTAGTACAAGGCTAGACTTGTTGTAAAGGGGTTTTCACAAAAGAAAGATATATATTTTGATGAAATATTTTCTACTATTGTTAAATTGACTTCAATTAGGACTATTTTAAGTCTTGTGGTAGTAGAATATTTCCATTTTGAACAATTATATGTAAAAAATAAATTCTCCATGGGGTTTTGGAGGAAGAGATTTATATGCAGCAGTCACAGGGGTATGAGGTCAAAGAGAAGGAAAATTTAGTATGCAGGTTGAAGAATATATTGTATGGCCTAAAGTAAGATACAAGGAAGTGGTATTTGAAGTTTGACAGGTTTATGATAGAACAAGGTAGATGTCATTCTGATCACTGTGTTTATTTTAAAAGGATAGAAAATGGAAGCTATATTATCTTGCAATTGTATGTAGATGACATGCTTGTTGCAAGGTCTAATATGAAGGATATAAATGTGCTCAAGAAGAAATTAGCTAATTCATTTATGATTAAGGATTTGGGTGCTACAGTCCCCGAGGTGTAGGACAGTCGGTGACGGAGTGTGTTGTTAAGCCACTC
>SNQJ01S0213049.1:0-15766 GCA_010110895.2 Picea sitchensis | reverse complement strand
AAACCCCAAAAGAAGTACGATGATCAAGCCTTCACAACAAGATTCAAGAATTTCAGGAACAAAAGGAAGTTTGGTTCAAGGAGGAATCCAAATCAAGAGAAAGATATTTCAGAAATACAATGCTTCAACTGTCGAAAGTATGGCCACTACAAGAATCATTGTCCCGATCTAAAGAAAAGGAAGGAGACACATGAAGCATCAGTTTCTGAAGAAAAGGAACCTACTAAGAATATCAAGCATGATAAAACTAACTTCTTCTTCTAAAGACAAGGTAACAATACTCTTCTTAGTTCTTGTACATCTCTTGTTTGCATAGTCTCCATACATATCTTGTATATCTATCTCTTAGACGATAATATGTTCCAAGAAGAACTATACCTATGGAAGAACAACAAGATAAGGACTGCTATCACTATGGATATAAGACAAGTTGTAAGATAAGCCGAAATCAAAATCAATATTGAAGAAACCTAGAAGAAGTAAAGATAGAAAGAAGTCAGCAATCAAGAGAAAATTGGAAAACAATCTGTGACACTTTGCAGAAGGAAATAAGGATGCAGACGGAAGCATGGACTCTCCTAGATGGAGAGAGTCAATTATATTTCCAAAATAAAAACATGCACTCATACATGAAGCAAGGATTATGAGGGAGCTAATCCTATGATCCATTGAAGATGATGAACTATATATATCCATGGTAGTAGCCATGAAAGGCAGTACGTGTTCAGTTCGACCTCAGAAGAAGTCTTCTTCAAAGAGAAGCCTTAAAGTATCCTTGTTTGTCCATACACATCCGTGATCCTATGATGAAAGGAAGAAGTGGAATATTTAGGACATGGAATCTATAAGAAACTCCATGGACCCAAGAGCTAAAGAGAAACATGAGGAAGAACATGAATATTCCAAGAAAGAAAGAGAATCCAGAACAACCATTCGTTGTAGATTACCAGCCTGATATAAACTCACTAAAAGCAATCAAGCAGAGGAATTGAAAGTTGTGATGAAGAAGAGTGTATATATATGTAAGCATTGCAAGATCCAGAACTAGAGGTTCTCCCAGATGGAGGGAGAAGACTGTGATGATCACTTGTTCCAGTAAACTAGACATACCTCTACATGAGTCATTATATCATCCACAATATCCATGGGTTGGAGTTCTACATCATATGAACGCAAAGACTGTTCTCCAGATCAATTGAACAAAGAGAGTATGAAAAGAAACCTTAAGACTTTGAGGCATACCAGAAAGAGACCCTTGTATGCAGATGGAAGAAGATAACTTGGTGGATAACCTCTAATGTACAACAGAAGTGTGGTGAATATTTTCTATAACAGATATATTGTATCAGAATGATTACTCATAAGATCGGGATGATGGATTGCCAATCCATGACAAAGATATCATGATGAAAGAAGAAGTGCCACATGGATATGTTCCAGTTTAACCCTTGCCACGATGTTGTGAGCTAGCAGGAACCAAGAGGAATCCAACAATGATATACTTTATTGATCAAAGCTACATGAAKCCTTCAAAGAAAACTAGTGCTCCAGACTGAAGTACATTTGAAATCAAGCATTACATTATCCATGATGAAGTCCAGAAAGGAGAAAGTGGTTCTCCAATACATATCTCCACAGATGAGAAGATAAGCAGACATTTTGGTAAAGCTTTTGCCCAAGATGAAAGAGTTTGTGTACTCAAGTTGGAGCTTGTGGAGATGACTTCCTTATTGAAAAAGGAATAGATGACTCCCAGGTTGGGAGGGAGAATTGATGTGTTATTGATTGATGGACAGTGATTTTTCAGTTCGAAAAATGGTCCAGGATGAGCAATTCCTTTCCAGTTCGAAAAGTGGCTTGAGATTTCTAATGGACAGGCATTTTCGAGTTCGAAAAATGGTCCAGATCGAACAGTCATTTTCGTAATGAAAATGGTTCGATGGATTTTTGATGTAAACCATAAACAATGATTTATCATTGTGGTTAAAATGGGGAATGATCTAGGACAGTCTCTCTTCTTGAGGGTTACTTAAGAAGACTGGCCCACCTCGCTAGACAACGATTTCCCATTGTGGTTAACATGGGGAATGGTCTGTTTTGGAGGTTGGTGCAGGATAGTCATTTCCTTTGGAAATGGTTCGGACAGTCATTCCTTATGGCGGGTTCATTCTCTCCAAGTTGCACTTTGTTTAGTGCTGGAGGAATGGTCCAGGTTCAGCAATCAGGGACAGACATTCCTTAGGGCAGACTCATTCTCTCCAGGTTACACTTTTTCTAGTGTCGGAGGAATGGCCCAGGGTGGGGAATGGTCCAGGCTCAGAAATCAGGACAATTATTCTTCCTTTCTTGAGAAGAATAGTCCAGATAGCTCATCATTGATGTTTGACCTTCTGAGGGAAGATGCTCTTCCAAGATCTCACAGATGTGAGTGGAAGAATGGCCCAGATGATTCATTTTATATCATAACATTGCTTCTGTGCAGATTGATATCAGATGATTGTTATGAAGACCATGTGTTTCTAGACAATAGATATATACTATTGTGGTGGATGTGTTCCACTATTTGATCAAGTATCTGTGTGGTACTTGGTGTGGTAGTGTACCACTAGATTATAGTTGTGTACTACTATGGATAGACACAGTTGTGTTCTATTGAATGATATTGTTCTGATTGCCTTGAATACTATCAACAGTGTTGAAAATGATTTTCAGCTAGATGGATGATCAATGAACAGAGATTTCCCAAACATAAAATGGTTCAGAAAATTTATTCTTCTAGATTAGAAGAATGGCTCTTGTGTCACTCTGTGGAGTGAGCATCACGTCTGGTTACTCAGATAGAGCATGGTTCTGAGAGATGATGCAGTTGATGACACTGATAGTGATGATGGTTCTCATGATCTAATCATAAGATAGTCTAGACGACTATGTTGATGCTACCAGGTGAATGGTATGTTTGTGCTCAAGACCATTACCTGTAATACCTCCCTAGCTAGGAGGGAGTGTTAATATTATGGTAGTTGCGGGAGGTATTTACCTCCACATGTAAACTTGATGAGAATAGAATATTCTGGGAAGCAAGAAGAAACCCTAATAAGTTGGCTAATAACCCTAGAAGACAAGTCGGCTCAAGAGGATAATTTATATTAGGTTATTATCCCCCAAGAGAAGAAGTCATCCAGAATAAATAATATATATTGAGTAAATAGATACCCAGAATGAGAAGTCGGCCCAGGCAGTTAGCCAGAATCAGTATAAATACAAGAGGCCAGTCTTCATTTTGGTAGGCAGTCTCAGAATTGCAAAGCAGCACTTGTGTGCACTACAGTGCCCAGTTTTGTATGCATGTTTGGAGGAGACCTGCCATTGCAGCTGCTGCAGCTAGCAGATCACGTTTGGCTTGGACTATCTATTGGTTAGGGTTTGGACTATCTGATTAGATCTTGTTGGTGTGTTATCCCTGGGGAAAGGTGTGCTACCCTTTGTTTGGCTATCTAGCCTAGGTTTTTCTTCTGGAATGATTCTCTATCAAGGTTAACGTGCTTAAAGGGTGGCTTTGGCTTATGGTTGGGTGACAATAGATATATTTTCAATGGTAAAATGAGCACATCCATTATATTCTAACAAGGGGTAGGGAGAGAGAGTGATAGATAGAGAGAGGGATAAAATAAGAGAAAGGGAGAGGGGCGAGAGATATGGTTCATTTTGTAAGGGCCTTTAATTGCAAAGTAAAGACTTGTGTGCACCACAGCTGCCCAGTTTGTATGCATAGTAGTTTGAGGAGACCTCACATTGCAAATGGCTGCACTAGTGCATCACTTGGTTTGGACTATCTATTGGTTAGGGCTTGGACTATCTCGATTAGATCTTGTTGATGTGTTATCCTCGGGGAAAGGTGTGCTACCCTTGTTTGGCTATCTAGCCTAGGGTTTTCTCTGAATGATTCTCATCATTAACGCTTAAAGGGTGGCTTTGATTATGAAGAAGTGACAATAGATATATTTTCAATGGTAAATGAGCACATCCCATTATATTCTAACAAGGGTGAGAGAGAGGATAGATAGAGAGAGGGATAAAATAAGAGAAAGGAGAGGAGATATGGGTAGGGAGAGAGAGAGAGAGGGGAGGAAGGAGAAAGGGAGGGAGAGAGAGGTGAAATGGAGAGGTGAGGGAGAGAGAAAGAGAGGGAGGGTGATAGGGTGGGGAGTGGGGGTGAGGACAGAGGGAGAGAGGTAGAGAGAGGAGAGAGAGAGAGAGAGAGAGCTCTTGATGGAGGAAAGATGGGGAAAGAGAAAGACAGAGGGAGGGGGAGAGAGGGCAGATGCAAGAGAGAGAGAGAGAGGGAGGGGAGAGAGGATGGGGTGAGTAGGGAGAGAAAGAGAGGAGGGGGTTAAGGTAGGAAGACAGAGAGAGAGAAGGGGGAGAGTAGGAGAGTGAGAGAGGAAAGGGGGAGCTAGGGAGGGGATAGGATCTGATGGATTGAGAGAGAGAGAGAGAGATGGGGAGAGAGATTTAGAGGGGAAGAGTGAGAGAGAAAAAAAAAAAAAAAAAATAGAGGGAAGGAGAGAGATAGAGGGGAGGAAAGAAAGTAGGAGAGAGAGGGAAGAGAAGGAGAAAGGGAAGGAGGGGGAGAGAGAGGGGGAGTGAGGGAGGGCAGAGACCAAAAGAGTGGGAGAGGGAGGAATGTGGGAGAGAATAACAAGAGGATGAGTGGGGGTAGAGAGATATTAGGGGAAACAGAGAAAATTCCAAAGAGGGACATAAGGAAAGAGGGTAAGAGGGAAGAGAGAGAGGGGAGAGGAGAGAGGGAGAGGGAGAGTGAGGTCACACAGAAAGAGAGAGTGAAGATAGAGGAGGGAGGGAGGGGGAGGAGGAGGGAGAGAGAAGAGAGAGGAGGACGTGGAGGGAGGGAGAGAGAGAGAGAATTGATTTGTGTTAACATGAACATGTGTGTGTTCTTGAGAAACATGTGTTTAGGAACGTGGATTTGTTTCTATGAAACATGTGTTTAGGAATGTGTGTGCATGTTATTTGAATTTCAAATTATTTTGGGTAGGGGTGACAACTCTAACATATGTGTTTATTGAGTTGGTTGCCTTCAATTTAGGTTCTGGATGACAAACCTAGTGGTTTGATATACAAATACATAAAAAACACTTATTTTATGAATTACCTCTCTATATCTCTATTTTGACATTATTTTATATAGGATACACAATTCAATTAATTTCACTAAACTACAAACATAGATAGAGTTATTGTGCATTCCAACATACAATATTTTTAAAAATTAATATTTTTTTACTCTTCATTTTAATCTATTTTTTTTGCATATATCAAAATACTATAATACATACCTCTTATTTATGCTATAATCCTTTTGTCGGCTTAACCATTTCTCAAATGAGGTTATATGTGGCACTAGAGGAGACCGATACCTACCATCTAAAAAAAAAAATTGTTTCATCATGTTAAGACCCCTCTTAGCCTACACCTAACAAAAGACGTTGTAATTTTAGGGATATATTGACTTTGATCATTTAAAATATATATAATTAATATTATAAATTTACAAAAATACACCACACTAGAAAAAAATGAGTTCTCTACAATCATACAAATTTTCGGAAGGAAATCTCATATTTAAGGTACTCAACACCTGCAAAAACAAAAACATATACCTTATATTTTGTTGGAAAAATAAGATACCAAGCAGCTAGAAAAAAAAAAAAAATCAAAACTCTGACATAGTTATTCACCTGCTTCTGAATAAAAGTTGTATATTCATAAAGCTAATTCAATTTCCTAAGCTTCATCTCTGCACACCATATTCAATTCATTGTGAAAGTACCTTGAATAATCCCTCCAAGTTAACAATTTTCTATTTTTTCAAGTTTGCATCACACTAACAAGGGCTACAGAGACCATCATTAGCTTGCAAAATACCCATGGAGATTCCTAGCTTAAGCATTGAAGGATAAATGAGAAACTCTCTTGAGAATACAAGCATTGAAATATAAATGAGAAACTCTCTTGAGAGTACAAGCATTCAAGGATAAATGAGAAACTCTCTTGAGAATATTGATACCATTTGAAGTACTATCATAGTTAATTTTAAATAGAAATGTGGTGCAATGAATAAATTGAGAATAAGTGAAGTTAAACAAGGTTTCCATAAGACTTGGATTGAACACCTCATCATTCATATTTTAAAACTGGTGATAAAAACAACCACTCCAATTATAAGATCATTATGATTATTAGTCAAGTTTTATCCTTGCAAGAAATTATTTTGGAAAATAAGATCAACTTATGGTTAGAAACTTTTAGAAAAGGGCTAAAAGAGAAGTTGTTTTAAGAATCCATCTTTCAACCATAAATCGCTTGATTACTCTTAAAATTGTTGCATAAGAATGTCAAAATAATAAGTTGTTCCTCGCCTATAACTTTAGTAAAAGCTTTACATGAAGTGCCAGGAAATAAACTCTGCTGAAAAGATAAGATCCAAAGTTCCTTTCTAGTTGAGATCTATTGTGATAAGGTTGTAAAGAATGAAATTGCTAGGTTTAGAAATAATGAAGATTGGTCAAATGAAATTAAATTATAATATAGGGGTTAAAAGCTAGGATATCATTTATCCCTACCAATTTTAGCATTTTATTGGTAAATTAGAGGCAAGTTTGGAATAAGTAGGATGGCTTGGCACTACTTTGACTACAATAGTTGTCATCCTTATTCCTTATGTAGATGATAATGTTTCTATAGTAAGGATTCCCTTTGACCTTGATAATCAACTAAGAATTTTCAATGATTTTTGTTTTATCTCTAGTATGTTAATGAACATTAATAATACAAGGTTATGACCATCAAATCCAAGATTATGAGTTACCATAAATATGGTTCTAGAATCCTCTTTAGTTATCTTAAATCAATCAAATCCAAAATGGATTTAAAATTTATAATCTTAATTAAAATCCATACATCATATCCAATATATTAGGCTTTTTCCCATTCAAAGTAAAGTTATATTAGGTATATAATGCACAATCATATGATAATTAACATGATGGATAAGAGGCTTCCTCGTATTTCTTTGAATTTCAATAGACACACAAAACTTAATGTGGCATGAAAATGTTGATTCATGGCTAAGCCATTGGAGATTAGAGGATACATAGCTATACCTTCAAAAGAAATATCACAACTAAAGTTAAAGAGAAGTATGGTGCAACAAAGAAATGGAGAGTACAATAAAGCTAGCCATAAATAGATCACCATCCCCCAATCCTACAATCTATGAAATGTATCTTCTACCATAACTAACTCCAAAGAAGAAAATTAATATTGCTAAAAATAAGAATGATTTTTTAGAAGTTTCACACTAATTCTTAGTTGATCTTGATTATCAACTAAGATTTTTCAATGATTTTTATCTCTAGTATGTTAATGAATATTAATAATACAATGTTATGATCATCAAATCCAAGATTTCCTATGACTTCTTCCCTAATTATCTTATATGGACGTGAAGCTTCCAAACATACATCTTCAAAATGGTAATTAACATTAAAGATAAGAGGTTTCCTAGTATTTCTTTAAATTTCAATAGACACTTTCAAAACTTAGTGTGGCATGAAGATGTTGATTCACCCCAACTTAGAATCTATCTAACGTATCTTTCTACCATAACTAAATTAAAGAAGTAAATTAATATTGCTAAATGAGAAATTCAGATGATGGGAGGATGGAGTTGAGGTTTATTATAGTAGCCCATCCACTATTCGTCATTAATAAGGGGTTACAGCAACACCGTTGTACGTGACGGCGAGCTTATTGGCATATAAATGTGCATGTGCAAATCTAAAACTTTTACAGCGATGAAATACATTGTTGCGATGAACTCTCTGATTCTAAAATCCAGTCAAATGGAAGAAAAAAAAAATCTTAAAAAGTGGAACAACTACATCGGTGAGACTCTTTGATTAAGCTCTTAGCTCACGCCGAGCATAAGAAATGTGGAAAGAGAAATATAAATAAAATGCTAACGAAAAATCTCCTTGGAAAGAGAAATATAAATCAATCCGAATTCTCCATTGATTTGATGAGAAGTAGTTGTACATCCAGTCTGCCAACAAAATGTATCATCCTTTATTGGATTCCAAAGTCTGTTTTCTCTTTATTGCCCAATAAAGATACAATTTTCTTCCTTCTTATCTAGCTTACTCACATTTTCCTTCCGACATGCACATAAGCATAAGCGTCACAGGTAAAATAGAGAGGGTTTCTTATAACATAAAGAGTGGGTTTCTTTCCAATCCAGCTCACATGAAGAGTCTTATCAACCAGCTATGATGTAGGTTATCACTTTGATCATATGACATGTAATATCTATTGTCTCTATAAGAGTCCAAATTAGTATTGGTTTTTCATTAATACTTGAAATTTTAGGTCAACACCAATTATTTACAACTATGGGTCGGTTTAACAAGAGTAAAATGCATAATTAAGTTAAATAAGTAAGATAGATCCAAAGATATGTTGATACTAAAGAAAATATTGCAAATACCTTTAGCTAGATTCAATCCAAGCATTGAGTTGTTAATGCCCTAAATCCCATTGAGTTGTTAATGCCCCAAATCCCTTGAACTGATCCTTCAATCAACAAGGGGGGAAATTGCATGTAAGGTTCCAAGCACCTCCAAATCGCATGTGATTATGGTGTGTAGGGGTTTTACTAACACATTTAGTTATTGATCACAACCATGGCAATAGTGGTACCCCCCTCAAGCAAGGATCCTACTACCACTTTCAATTGGTGATCACAAAATCAACAAGAGTGGCATCATGCAAATTGGTCCCAAAGGAAAATAGTACAAGGTGCCATGCACATAGAGATTTAGTACCCCCTCATGTTGCAAGTACACTCCTAACCCCTTAATTCACATAGACCTAGTTGGCACAAACAATTTTTTTTCCCAAATCACCAATATCATAACACAAGTGCATTAATAGTACTAAGTTCCCAAGAAACAATTCCCAATGATCCATCCCTCAACAATATATGGGAAACTGATTTGATAATGCCAAATCAAGTAACACCCTCCCAACATTTGTCTCTTGATTTCCCCCTACTCATGCATGGGAAAATTTGGACATGAGGGTGAATTTACAAATGTACAAAACAAGGTAAAAATGAAATAAAACCCTTTCCCCTTCTACCCATTTACACAAGTTAACTTTGGAGGACATTTTCACAACATTTCCCTTCCCAAGTCTTCTTTTCTTAAATCTAGCAATGTGATAAGATAGTATATTCATCCTCATTGAGACATGAGCCTTTCCCCTAGGTGCATTTCCCCTTCACTATTTCACCTACATTAGATTAGTCCATCCAAGATACCAATATATGTACAACATCACCAAAATAATCAATCTCACCATAATATGAAATATATCAATGACAAGGCATCTCATACACATATACATCATGAATCATAATATCAACCATATGAAGGGAAAGGTATACAATGCAATGATACATCAATCATATCATAACAAGGATAGAAAATAAAACATTCCATGCACACATTACTAATATCCCGAGGATATACACATTGATAGTCATGCTAAACAACAAGTGTATATCATATCAACCATAGAATCAAGGATGAATCATGCTAACCATCATCCAAGGGTTACCAATGTTACATAGTCATTAGCAAGAACATTTAATGTTAAATAAGTCATTAATTAAAAAAAACTCGATACTCATCATAATCTAGACAATCACATAGTTGTTTATGTCCATCATACTCCATCATTAGTACAAGCAAGCACAAGGGGATAGGGAGACCAAAACATTATCTCCTATTAGTCAAAATAATGCATCAATACATCATAACCCCTTGTATCATATAAACATAATGCAACATAAGGAACATTGTCACGACAAGTGTGTAAGCCTTCTAATACCATATCAAATCAATATTACTAATTATAAGACATCCATGATATATTCCTAAGGTCACACATATGTCCCATTGCAAGTGAAGTGTAGACAACACATAAATATAAATGATTAATAATAACTCATCACAAGTTACCAAAGTGCCATTCATAGATAAGTAATCACCTAGGAAGACTCAACCATTATCCACAAAGGGTTGATACTCATAACCATTAGCTTAGAAATAATCAATAAAGAGGCAATCATTTGTAATCCACAACACATTTGCCATCATAGACAACCGAAATATCACATGGTAACTACATACACTTTGGGGTGTTACAATTCTCCCCCTCACAATGGGGCTATAGCCTCGAAGCCAATTTAATATTACTAAACCAAGTATGAAAAACTACGTTGTCTCCAAATTCCAAATAACATGGCATCTTCTTCAATCACTTCATCATATGAAATCCTCATCATCAATCAAGCATTGTCATCCAAATAACTCCATTACAATCATTCATTCTAATATAATCAACATCATCAAGTCATTAGTAATAAATTGGTATTATGCATATCCTCGATATGAATTATGTATCCTTGTTGTTTTCACATCATCATTAATAGCATCGAATCAAGATATCATCACTTTATCATAGATGCCATCGAACCAGAATTGTCAAACTTGCTAATAATCCACATCAATTACAACATTACTAAAGCATTTCTCTTTACATGGTAGAGAGACTATGCATCCTTTGCAGGGATTCCAAGTCTCAAGAGTCAATCAAGTAAAGATGTTGCCATTATATTTCAACATCGATCACCACATAAGAAATAATTTCCAAATGAAATGACAAGTAAGGTATGGCTTGATTTCATCACACTCGATCCTTCCATCATAATTCACTCATCCATAATCACATGTTTCCCATTAATCATCAGCCATAATCTTAAGACATCTTGGCATCACCAATATTATAGGATCGATAATTCGAAACGTCACACCAATATCCCCAAATGGCATTTGTTTCATATTATCAAACCATCAAATATCATCAAAATCATGAATATTATCAAATCCAATGTCAAATCATTTATATTAATTCCATTTAATCTTCATCAATGAACATCATCATTACCGAGTGAAATCGTTGATAAGCAACACCATCAAGAGTATCAATGATACTAGTTATGAAAAACATAGTGATTAGTCATTAACATCATTAGGGTCATCAGAAACTCATTGCCATGATCAAGATCAGCAAGTTAGTGTCAATGATATCCATGTATCTTTATCAATTTGATCAAGGAAATTCATCATTAACATAATCAATTCCATGTATTTTTCATCACTCTACTCATGCATCAACCTTTTAAGTCTCATAATTATCATCTTCAATATTCAAATTGGTCACACATTGTTGATGTTATTAGTTGATTACATGTCATTCATATGCTCAGTGATTTTCCATGTCATCTAGTCATTAGCATCATCATTAACCAAACAAATGGTAATAATTCATAACATCATTGGATCACTTCCTTAAATAATAAAGATTAACAATCATAATCGAGCATAATTCATGGTTATTAGCATATCGTGTCATACTATTGATGTTATTTTAAATCATCATTAATCATAAACTTTGAATTGTTCATGTCTTTAGTCTTAGTTCTTCTACATCATATTTGTATTATCCAATCAATAAGGGAGAAGACCCATAGCACTAACTCTTAACTTGAATCCTTAAATCACCATTAATATCCCACTTAGTCAAGCATGATCAAAATATTAATATTACTTCAACTCATTAACCTAATGCCATATGGTCATCAATTTTTCTATTTGTTATGCATCGATCAAGGATCATAGGGTCCCATGATAATAAAAAAGAGATAAAGGGTCAAGGCTTATGACACACATGTTTATATCAAATACTCATGAAATGTAATGTCGATGCAGGGCTTATGGGAATACTAAAGCTATGAAGGAACAAGGTAGACACAAATAATTTCAATTTTCCACATGCTTAGGATGGGGCCTTTTTCAAATTAATCCTACCTAGGTATGGGTTGTAGAAAAGCAGGGTCTTCTGAGACATTACAGTGTAATTATTAGGTAAGGTATAAAATGGTCAAGCTACTACCTAGGATCATGCACAAATTAATCAAAGTGTAATTAAATTAAGGCTTTCATATTAAGCTCTTCTCTACATTCGTTTATCCACTATATATGTTAAGATGTAACTAAATCAAAATCCATTAATAATACAACTAAATGTAATAAGCCTACCATTTATTTATTGTGACCACTAAATCCTCTAAGAATATCGAGCTAAACTAAATTACAAGATAAATTTTACAATGATAATCAAAGGTAAAACTTGACTATTAACCCATAAGATTAAATCAACATAAGTTATACATCAATAAGCCACACTGGATAGCGCAACTCGTAAGAACATGCAAATACTTTCTCGGGAGAGGGTCATGAACCGGTTTCCCTCTGGCCCCCTCGGGTCGTGGTTTAGCATCCTATATCATCCACAAAGTGGGGGAAGTATAGGATGAGTATCTTGTGCGGAATTTCCCATGGAAAAAAGAAATTATACATCAATAAGAAATAGGAAGTGATAATTAAACCATTTACATTCCTCACAATGAAATTCAAACTCTATGGTCATTTGTTTTGATTTGGTGCAAGTTCCAAAAACATGTTTGGTACTCCTCATAAAGATAAAAAAATAAAAATCTAACCCTCAATAAGGCTAACTTCTATCTCTTATGGCAATTAAGGTCCCATGGTAACATTAAGCTAGAACCAAGCAAACTTAAAAATCATCTTGAATTGAATTAAACTAATCATTATTCTATAGCAAAATGAAATCAAATTTAGTAATAAGATCACTTTGTATATTAATGAAAATACACTTTTCTCACACTCACGTGTGTGTAGAAATATATAATTTAACCTAGAGACTTGAAACATTGAATGCAATGGGAAATTAAATCCAATTTGTTAAAATCACCATCATATACGCATTAAAATCACCATCATATATGTATTTACTCGTTCGCCTACCAAAAGTTATATAGATAGGAAACACAAATAAGGAATTACATGGTGAGCCAAAGGCCTAACTACTATAAGGCAAACTCAACAAGCTAGGCATCTATTTATTCGAATTCAAAGATTTATTTAGTGCTATTATTTCCATTTTTCTACATAGATGTTTCTTTTTCAAGCCAAACATCACATGAAACATATATCTATATTAATATGTGTGAAGCTCCTAATTCATGAGCCACTCATATAGTTGCATTCACATATGCCAATGTATTCATTGATTTGTTTATCTTCATTTATTTTTCTCTCTGGTTCATTGTATACATATATACATAAACATAACGCCACTACTACAAATGATAACTAAGCATAATAAAAATTAGAATGTGATTAAGGCTAACTAAATTAAACTACAACTAAGTTATTGTGATTAAAATAAAACCAATCAAATTATATTTAAATACATTAGGGGAAATGCAACTTGACACCATGTAATGCATGTCATACTTACCATGCCATCTCTTAAGGAAGAAAAACATGGAAATTTACATTGATCTATTACTAGGGTTTTAGATAGACCATGAAAAAAATAGGGTTTGACAAGGGTTCTATACTATAGTAAGCAGAGAAGATGAAATTATTCTTGTTTAGGAATGTTTTCATGTTGTTGGTCAATGTTCGAGGTAGGGAGGTGATTCGTCTAGGGGATCTGAATGTTATAAGAAGAAGGGGTGGGTGCACATCAAGTTTGTCCTAGAGGAGATAATGGATCTAAGGTTCATAAGAAAGTTTTTGGCCGTGACTCAAAGTTTGGGATTGGAGTGATGCATAGAGGTGAGGGAGGGAGTTACATCCTCATTCTATACGTGTGGTTCTGAGAGTTTTCTATTATTGCTAGCAAGGTTACCTTGGGGAATGATGTCCATGGTGGATGTATAGGATTTTCTTAATTAGGATATGGCTTGTGGTGTAGTGATATAAGAGGTATAATTTTTTTATCTTTTCTTATGACCAGCCGCCCACAATTTGATTGATACAAGCACCCATATCCATTTGTGTGTGTGTGTGTGTGTGTGTGAAATAGAGAGAGAGAGAGAGAGAGAGAGATAAGCTGCCACCATTCTAGCAAGTCTTTCAATCTGTATTTTTACAGTCTCTATACATTTCTTTCATTAATAGAAATCATGTATTACTGTATATATGTTTTTATGGTTGCATCTCTGATAGATTTCTGTTATATTATTGAATATCTGCGATATCTCTGTTCATTTATTTATTATATCTCCACTCTCATTTCATGCCGAAAATAATCTTTATCAGTGGTATAAAAGCAAACTCTTCCTGGTCATTTTTTTCAGTGCATGTCCCCGACAAGATCTGAGTATAGAAAGTTGGGTCTCAAGCTTGTCTCTCTTGAGGAAAATTTCTCTCGCACACCCAAGAATCCCTCAATGGCGGAAGAAAAGAAAAACGACAGAGCAGATGATCCTATCAGTCTCTTACTTGAGAAATCTCTCATGCGACAGAGGGACGAAATGATGGAGAATTTTTCCCACATCCTTCAACGACTGCCGATAGCAACGAGCACATCTCCATCAAGCAGCCACTTTGGAGGCACCTTGCCTTTCAAGGTACAAGTTAATTTTGATATTCCTGTATTTGAAGGATAGATAGATGCAGAAGCCTTAGACAAATGGTTAAATCTGCTAGAAGGTTATTTCTATGTTCACAAATTTTCTGACAAAGAAAATATCACCTTTGCACTCCTTAAATCTCTCCTCCATGTCAAACATTGGTTTGAAACTTATTGGGAGTAGAGTTCCATAGAGGAGTTTGAAATATATGGGGCCAATCCCACTTGGGATTTTTTTGTGGATGCGGTAAAGTAACAATATTACCCTATTGGAAACTATGAGGACCAGTACATGAGATGAACCACACTGCAACAAGAGAGGGGCCAAGCAGTTCCAGAGTTCACCAATACCTTCCATACCTTGCGCACCAAGTTGGGTATCAAAGACTCCGAACAACATTTGGTTCTGAAATACCGTGGGCCTCTACATAGATGTAACCAAACTGAAATGGATTTTATAGATATATGTTTTTAATTAATCATTAGAAATTGATTTTTTTATAATAATATTAGTTTTTATATTTTAATTAATATGTTTGGATATGATAATTTAATTAATGTATCATTTAACAAATATACCAAGTGGTTACACCTATGTTCATTGTAATAATGTAAATCAACCATGTATTTAATGAGAAACATAACAAATTGCAACATTAGTGTTATACTTGTATTTGCCATCACAAGTTTTTCAAGCATGTTATTAGATGTTATGATGCTAGAATTACATAATTAAGTAAAATTCTCATAATTATTTCACAATGAAATAATTATTTTGTCACACTTTCATAATTATGAAATAAGAATTATTTCATAATTAAGAAAAAACTCATAATTGAAAAGAAAGTTCATATTGAGTTGGAAAAAGCTCATAATTGAGCATGGAACTTGAGCAAAATCTCATGATAGAGAAAAACTCATAATAGGTTGGAAAAAGTTCATAATTCAGCATATAACTTGTGCATGATTTATAATTTTTTAGTTCACATGCCATCAAACCTATCTATGACTTGTAATTCCTTAGTTCACATGCCATCAAGCATATCCATGACTTGTATCCACTTAATACACATGTCATAGAGCCTATCTCCAATCTCTTCTAAATTCCTATAAG
>SNQJ01S0213044.1:0-15767 GCA_010110895.2 Picea sitchensis | reverse complement strand
TTTTTTTTTTTTTTAAATAAAAAAGGGTGGATCCTGCTATATTAGATAGACAAAAAAATTTGTACAGAGTTATACAAAAGAGTATCAACCAAAATGCTGCCGATTTTCGGAAACCAGCAAGTATAGGGAGTGAGTAGCAATAGCATTATAAAACATAAATACAGAGTGGCATCTGTCCTGCCCGGAGGAAACCAGGACAGATGCCTTTGGTCTAAGTTCATATAAAACAGTAACATAGAAACTAAAAACCAAGAAAATATAAAAACCTAGGTGTCTTGTGACCTGTCATCCTCGCCCTTCTGCCGTGTGGTCCCAGCCAGGATGGCATAAGCTTGCGAGCAGAGTGGACATTTCCGTTTGGGCTGTGCATTGGAGAATGCATCAAGTAGCATGTCCATTCTCTGACCCATGCAGAGGGCCCGATACTCCAGATCCGCCAAGTGTCCACGAAGGTCGAAGATGAGAGCTAGGTGTTCATCCCGGATGAGTGAGCCATGCACACTGCCACCCTCGTCCACCGTCGCTCCAGAACCCGCATCTAACAGCCGCTGTTCCACTGCATCTTCTGCAACCTTTGTGCTCACATTCTGGCAGCTACAATTATCATTACCAGGCCAGGGTATTTCCTCCACGAGACATCCAAGGATGTAATCAACCAGTGCCGGAATGGGCTTGCAGTCCTCACTCTTGGCTACCACTCGGGTGAACTCCATAGTCATCAAGTCCTCCGTATATGGGATTTCCTCCACAATGTAGGGGGGAAACTCCTCCTCGATTTCCTCCTTCTCCCTCGCTTTCGGCGCTTTCTCTTGCCTCACTCCCGACATTTTTTCCTTGACATCCTAGCTGCACCCGGTGCCAGACTCAGCAATGGTGGCTAGCCGAGCCCGTTTCTCTGCTCGGGTGTTCTTCCAGAGAATTGATGTAGCAAGAGCCAGGGCCCTTTCAAGTTGTTCCTTACGAAGCCGTTGCGCCTTATGCGCCTCCCAGGCCGAGCCACGTCGGGGCGTACCACTGTTTCGAGCCATGGAGAGGGCGCGAGGCAATTGCTAGTGAGAGAAGAAGAACGGTTGCAGGGATGAGTTGCATGCAATCAAGCCCAGATGCGTTGAATGCAGCAAGAAATACAAACACCAGAGCAATCGGGCCCAGAATGCCAAATGCACGGTCAATGCAAAACACCAGAGCCCTCGGGCTATGAGCAAGACCTTGGCAGGTGCAGACCTGCGCTTACCGAGAAAGTTGTAAGCGGAATGAACTGGAGCTGAGGCCATCCTCTCGCTATTAACCATCGCCATTACTAAACCATTAAACTCGTACCTTGTCGCGCGAGGGAAAGGTCCCTCCGCCCTTAAACTGCAACGATGGCCGTCCCCCATCGTTATGTCATGCGCGTGGGTGGCGGCCGTCGACATTTATGCCAGGGCTGGGTGCGGATCCACCTGTCTCCTTGTAGCAACGTGTCACCCCATCCGGGGTGTGAGACTAGGGTTAGAGTTATTCTCATTAAAATTAAGGTTATACATTTCAATTATTGTTAATACTTATTAGGGTTAGGTTAGAGAGATATTAGGGTTAGAGTTATTGCCATTAAAATTAGGGTTATGAACAAAGTGTCAGAATGCCAAGTGTGCGGTCAATGCCCAACACCAGAGCACTCGGGATATGAACAAGGCCTTGGCAGGTGCAAGCCTGCGCTTACCGAGAAAGTTGTAAGCGGAATGAACTGGAGCTGAGGCCATCCTCTCGCTATTAACCATCGCCATTACTAAACCATTAAACTTGAACCTTGTCGCGCGAGGGAAAGGTCCCAACGCCCTTAAACTGCAACGATGGCCGTCCCCAATCGTTAAGTCATGCTATGGCTTTTAATTTACATTTATGCTGTGGATGGGTGCTGGATCCACCTATCTCCCCTGTAGTAACTTGTCACCCCATCCGGGGCTATTTTAACTATATATTTAAACCCTATTTTAAATTAAATATTAAACCCTAATAAAACTATAAATTTAATTTAATCTATAGATTATATTTAACTTCTAATTTAAAACTATAGATTAAATTTAAACTATATATTAACTAAAGATTAAATTTAACTTAGACTTTAACTATAAGCTAAATTAAAAAATTAAACTATATATTTAAACCCTCTAATTGAAATTAAAGAAATAACCCCAATTAAACTATAAAATAAAATTTAACCCTAATTTAAATTATAGATTAAACCTACCATAAACTATAAATTAAATTCTAAACTATATATTAATTAAAGATTAAATTTAACTTAGAGTTTGAATTATAAATTAAAATTAAAAATTAAACTATATATTTAAACCCTAATTTAAATTAAAGATTCAACTCTTATTAAACTATATATTAAATTTATCCCTAATTTAAATTATATCTAATATCCATATGATTAAATCTAATTTTAATGAGGATTTATCTATAGTTTAAATCATTAACTATATGCCAAACCCTAGCTTAACTATATATTTAATTTAATTTAACTATAAATCCAAATTAAGTAGGGTTTAAACATATAATTTAAATTAATGTTTAATTCATACCCAATGTATAGTGAAACCCCGCTTTAGTGTTTAGATCTATCTAAAGATTAAACCCTAATTTAAAGTATATATTAAACCCTACATTAAAACTATAGCTTAACTATAGATTAAATTCAATTTGGAGTTTAACTATAAGTTACATTAAATTAAACTATAAAGTAAATCTAATTTCCATTGATTAAAGCCAATTAAATTTAAATATATATTTAAACTCTAATTTAAATTGAAGATTAAACCCTAATTAAAATATAAATTACATTAAACTCTAATTATAAATTAAACACTACGTTAAAATAAACATTAAATTGAACCGTAATTTAAACGATAGATTATAAATTAAACCTTAAAACTCTTAGGATCTACTTTTTAGAAGGTTTTGTTAGAATTGTTTAGGTTTTTGTTTCATTGTAACTATAGCCATTCTCTTTGTCAAAACATATTTTTTTAACTAAAATGGGTATGGATTTTTATTAAAAGGGAACTCCAACTGGCCACAGCCTTACAACCTTCAGAACATGACTTCTACATTTTCCTATTACAAGATGTTGTCTTTTTCAAGGAATACAAATTTTTACTGGATCTCCATCATTTATGCCGAGGTCTCCTTGGGCCAAGATACAACCTTTGTTGGCTAATTTGTCTACTTCTTTGTTTGATTCTCTAAGAATATGATAGCATTTGAAGGAGGTGAATTCTTGTAGGATATATCTTAGCCTTTGCAGATTCTTGTTTAAGCCAGTGTCATTAAACTGACCTTTCAAATGTATCATTTGATGAGGATTTCAGAGTCGCCAAATGCTTGCAGCTCCCAGTGTCCTCTTTCTTTGGCTATATGGTAGACTTTTATCAAAGTCAATATTTTTTCTTGATTGTTGCTTCGCTGTCCTAGTTCTAAGCTAAAGGTTTCTTTTTCTCTCCCATCAGAAGAGTATATAAGTCCTCCAACTCCCGCTATCCGTGGTTTCCCTTTGGAGTCACCATCAAAGAAAGTCGAAGGTCTTGCTTCCTCCACCAACTCTGGAATGTTTCATCCTTATCTCTTAGCCTCCACTCAAGATTGAGATGGGGTTTTTCAATGTTGTGGATCCGTTGGGTAAACACAAAGGTATCAAGCCAACTCTTTTCCTCCTCGGGCCGCAACCTAAGAATCAACTTTGAGGTTTTCAGAGTTTGAAGTTTCTAGGTGAAGGCCTTTTTCTTTTGTTTCTACCATATTGGGGGTCCAGGCTACATTTTTGAATGTCTGATCGTTTCTAGCAAGTCATAGCTTCCAGCAGACAAATTTGGGGATGGTGATCTAGACTCTTGCCCATAAGTAGTTGATTGAGAGAAAAGGGTATTGGTCCTTCTATGTAGAGAATAGGTCTACTATTGAAATTTTAGTGGGGGTAGCAGCCTTGAGACCATGGAGTATGAGTAGAATCCGCACTTTATTTGGCAAAATATATATTCAATAAACAAATGAACCATGTTTTCATGGCTTCTTTGCATAATGAGCATCTATGCAGACCAACGATATTTCTTTTCATTAAATTTCACCACCATGATCTTTTTATGCATTAATGTCTATAAGAAGAAGTTTACTTTGGGTAGCGTCGTTAAATCCCATACCTCCATCCAAACTCTTGCAGTGAGGGTTCTGTCTCTCTGTGGTTGTAGCAATTCATATCCTTTGGCCAAGGAGTATGTTCCTAAAGGTCCCCAGCCCCATTTATCAACTTCTGACTTGTGCACCGAAGTTGCATCGCGTAGCTCCTCTTTAAGCATTTTTGTTTCCTGGAGGAGGTGATCTGGTACATTGCCAAAGTTCCAATCTGTCCAGAATCCATTGTCATCCCATTTCGATATGTCATAAATGATGAATCCCGAGGGAGGACTGATTCGACGAGGAAAGGGATGAAGGAAAGTGGAGGAAGGACAGTGGATGGAAGGAAGAGAGGCCTGATGGATGGAGGAAAGGATGGACGGATGGAGGAGGCTGGGATGGAAGGAGATGGATGGAATGGAGTGGACGGATGAAAGGATGGAAATGGAGTGGAGGAATGGACGGATGGAAGGAATGGATGGACGGATGGAGGAAGGACGGATGGAAAGTGGATGGATGGATGATGGAGGGATGTATGGTAAATGGATGGATGGATGATGGAGGAATGGAATGGAGGAATGGAGGAAATGGATGGATGGAGGATGGATGGATGGACGGATGGACAAAGGATGGACGGATGGATGGATGGATGGAATGGATGGAAGGAGCCGGAAGGAAGGACGGAGTGGAAATGGAATGGAGAAGGAAATGGATGGATGGAATGGATGGATGGATGGAGGAGAATGGATGGAAAGGATGGATGGATGGAATATGGAGGATGGATGGAATGGATGGATGGAAAGGAGGATGGAAGGATGGATGGACACTCAAACTAGAATGGCGTGATGACACATCCTAGAAGAACAAGTCCGGGTCCATTTGTTCAAATATAAACCCTGAGGCCCCATGAAGTATGGGCCGTTTCTGAAAATCAAATCTTTGTCCTCTTGAGAGATAAATTCGAAAATGATGTATCCTCTCCCGACCGCATAGCATGTTACACTGTTTTTTATCAATGGTGCCTAGTTCTTGATGACCCAGTTCTTTGTGGATTTTGGAGAGGGCCAGAGCCCGGTAATTGCCCGATAAGACCTCTGTTTGCGAGATTGGCTGTCGATTTGCATGTTTCTTCTATTGGCAATTCCACGACTGGGATGCAGTCCAACTTCTTTACAAATTTATGATGTGTTGCGGACAACGGTCTTTTGAAGGCTCTAGCAACAAGCTTCCTGAAATCTTTGAGTTCTGGCAAGGGGGGTGAAGGAGCGGTGCCCCCGCTAGCATCCATGGATGAGAAGATTATTGCGATAAGATGTTTGTTTTTAATAAGCTATGGCTTGCTAAAATTTTGCATTCAAGAAGAAGTTGTGGTGTCATGCTCATGTTTAATTCTTTTCATTTTTTTAATGGAAACTAACACATCCAAAGAGTTTGCATGTGTGGAAATTGGCATATCCTAATAATTTTCATTTGTTGGGTAGGAAAGAGGTTTCCTGTGCCACAGACTTAGTTTGCAATCTTGTTAAAACTTTCATCAAGTTCTTGAGAAGATTGGGATAATTGATATTTTAGAGCTTGCACAAGGTCATGCCAATTAATATTTTGGAGAGATGAATGAATTCTTAACTTTTGGAATATTTGTAAAGACCTTGTCGTTACAACTACATGCGATATAAAAAACAACAACGACTCAACATACTAGTACATCATGCAACTCGATGAAACATGTGTTAATCAATAGACAGATAAAAATGGTTGCCCGCCAGACATAATAAAGACAATGCCTACCAGATAAAGGTCAACATCAACAAACCAGACACAACTCAAATGACCAAGAATTAAAAACCTCTATATGCAAAACAAACACATTATGGTGTTACAAACCAAGTACCAAAAACCATTACAACGAACAATAATACCACATCGGAAGCACAAGATTCCTCACCCATGTTATCATTCACATCTATAGATCAGGGCACGCAATGGTCACCTCATAAGGAATAATGTTGTCACACGACGAGCAGGGTAAGGACTGTAACCATGGCGCAAAATAACATATCTAGACCTCAAACACAAGCTAAATCTAACGCAGACTAGGAGACCAAATTAATTGTCAAAAATATAGAAGACTACCCAAGCACCCAATCTACAAGTCAACAAGATGCAAGGGAAAACTACTAAAAATCATACATCACAATAAATTCCAAAACAATCCTACATCAACATGGTTAATGACGCCAAGGAATCTAATATTTAACTATTATACCTCACATTAATTCCCTGAATCCACATGAGTCATACATTCCTTAAACTAATCCTTCTTTACCATTTATGGAATAACTACTGTTTTTTTTCATTAAAAAGTGGAACTACTATATGCGCTAAATAATCAATATTACGTATTTAGTGTAATGAGGAATGTAATGATGAATTACACCATGCTCGCATAGTAATAAGTATATTCTCTTATAAGTAGTAGTTATTCCATGGTGACGCTTGACTACATCAATGTGTACACATTAAAAAATAATACTCATTATCAAACAAACAGCTTCAAAATTACATGAATATAAAAAAAAAGTTGTTCTCTATTTAAAAATTAGATTGTTTTAAATATATGCTATTGCTCTCTATTAAAATGTATGATATCATTGTGTGTAAATACATGTTATTACTTCATCTATTAAATATACAATATGGTTGTCTATTAAATGTATGATACCACTGTCTAGTAAATACATAATATTGTTGAGTTTTACATGACGCTTGTAAATATAAAATATGAAAATAAAATTGATGCCTATAAAACTTACTGGCTTCATAAAATATAAAATTTATTGTTTATAAAATTATGTCATTAAATATAATGCTTTTGTCAACAACAATAACATTGTCTATTAGTATATGATATCACAGACTTAAATATGAAATCATTGTGTAAATATCAATAAGATCCATAACTATATGATATTGTTGTGTATGTATCATTGGCTAAAGAACATTTAGTGTCTACAATATTAAATCACTATCCATGTTATTTCTATCCATGATATTAAATCACTATTCATGATACTACTATCCCTAATATTAAACCGCTATCCATAATATTGTTGTTAGATAATTAAGATTTTGTGTCATAAAATCGTTGTCATGCAATAAATATGATGTTGCTATCCATGATATGGGTATTGTTGTTAATACAATCGTTGTCATATAGTATATAAAATCATTGTCTAATAATAAAATTTTTGTCTAGTAATAATCATTGTCAACAAAGCGAATATCGTTGTCCATTACTGAAGCTATGTCTAACCATGATATCGTTGTCCAAATATATACAGATCATTGTGAGTCAATAATTATTACTAAAAAGGAAAATCATTGTCATACGTATATACAACACAACCATTACAAAAACAACAATTACAAAGTCACAAAAAAACGCAACCATTACACAAATATAAACCACAACTATTGCATACCATAAACACAACTATTACACATCTCCAAACACAACCATTACACATCCTCTATTAACGCAATCCTATATATTCATTGTCATTCAATGTATAAACGTTGTCTATTAATATTATTGTCATCGATATTATAAGCACCCGATCAACAAGTAAAAACGATTTTGGGTAAAACGAATAATAAAACGAATTAGTAAAACGTAATTCTTTAGAAAACTAATCCTCTCAGAGATTAATCATTCAAAGGTTAATCATTCAACATTAATCTCACTCAAAACCTAGAGATGGTGATTCAAAACTCAAAGTTTTATCACTCACCAAAGAAGAGTTTTATCACTCCAAACGAAAAGAGTTATCAATCAAACATGTGGATTTGTCATTCAAACTCAGAGGTTTATCATTCACAAATGCAGAGTTTTGTTAATAAAATATGTAGGCAAAGATTAATCAATCAACGTAGGTATTTGTCATTACAACTCAAAGGATTATCATTCACGAACGTAGAGTTTTGTCAATAAAAAAAATACAAATATTAACTCAATAAATGTGGAATCAACACAAAATCCCTCGAATCAACATAGAGAAACTAAGGATGGTGGATTGAGAGAATAAACACCTGTGAGAGAATTTTATTAAGGAATGATCCCACTATTATCCATGCACCTTCAAAGTAGGGCATTTGAATCTAAGCCCTTTAAACAACAGAGTGACAATCGTCAATTCGGCTCCTCACGATTGCTCTGAAATCTAGATTAATAACTTAAAGGATCACAAAACATAGGATAAAAACACAAATATGCATCCAAATCTTCTCTGTGGAGAAGTAATTAATGAAATAAAAGCACAATCAAGGAATAAGGAAAACAGAGGGCACGCAGGATAACAATAATGTAGGCAAGGTTTTGAGTCCTGCCCATTCTCGCCAATAACAAAGAGAAAACAAATTACATAACAAAGGATACACTCAATAACAAGTGTCTTTACCCAATAAACCGGGCGCGATCATACCATAGTAATGCATGTACAAGAAATCTCAAGACAATGTAATCTTCAACCAAGTACAGAAAAATAAACATGTACCAAATTTCATTTTCAAGTAACAACTTTAACAAAGGTGCATTCTTAGCCAAGTGTGAATGTTCTGTAAGTCATTGTCCCATAAGACCTGCCTAGCTCCCCGCTTCCAACCATAAACACCACGGCATTCAACGCTATAGGGTGTACTTTTCTGCCCCCTCGAAAGCCCCCCTCAACCACAAGGCCATGCACACACACCGAGAATGCACAAGGCCGATCTACCACTCTTCTCCAAGATGGGTATCCCAACTCCCACAAGATAAAAGTTCACTAATATAGTAATTTTAGCAAAGTCATGGGACTGCTACACTGCAAGCTGCTAATATGATCCATACTCCTACTTCGCCATCTATTTTATATAGAGTTTCCTAGTACTTAGTTTCCAAAATTCCTATATTAGATTATTTTTCATTAAATTCACTAGGAAAATCCTCCCCTGTACACATTTCACCCAATCTCCTAGTTACAACTGTAAAATCACTTACACTAAATAAATATTCCCATTTCCCTCACCCACCTAAAAAGCATTCCTAAAAATACCTGTCCTAATATTCCCTTACACCTAAATGATCCTTAATTCCCCACTTAATTCCCACTTGAGTTCATATAAATAGAAAGTTCCAAAGGCTATATTCCCTACTAAATTAGACATTCCCCTTTTCTTTAAGCTTCCACTTTTCCTTAGGTTTCAATGCCTTCTTTAAGTAAGTTTCCCTTTCTCTTTAAGTTTCCCTTTAATAACTAGGAAATCGTAATTAGTTGTTTAGATAAACAACCATTTACTCTTTTATGAATTTAACTTCCATTATAATTTCCCTTTTCTTTATATATTTTAATAATTAAAGTTTGAATTTCTCTCTGTTAGTTATATATAAGAACACAGAAATTGTCTTTATAAAATAATCTTAGTGAATTAAAGTTTTATAAAAGAACCTTAGTCAATTGAAATTTTCACTTTAATCCATTTATAAGACTAATTAGTTGTTTTTTTGTTCTAAGGTTCTACTCTATACCTAGGTTTTTAATTCAATATGCTTGGTGACAGCCTTGCTGGAAAAATAGTCATTAAACTTTAGCTACACATCATTCATTTTAAGGCCAACTAGTTTTATTCACTTACCACTTAAAATCGCAACGTGCCCTTTCTCAGATACACTACCTTTCCAAGGGTTCACCATTTTCATTTTCTTTGCACGATGTGCCCCTCAAGATGCACTACATGCTCGAATTGTACCACTCTCCTCTTGACTGAATTTGGTAGACTCCAAACCCATGGAGTTAATACTCCACGAGGTGAAATTCTTGGAGACTAAGGGCCTCTAAGGAATAAGGCTCCATTCCTATTGTGTGCCCCTTAGGAATCATCAGTGGAGTGACTCTCTACAATCTTCTCTCACGGCATCGTGGGTCTTATAGAACTAGGTTGATATTCCCAATAAGGCGATCTACAGGAAAAGGTGACCATGCAAAGCTAGCCTACCTCACTAAAATATCTCCTCAAGGGTGAAAATCTGAATAGGGGTGCACCATTAGTTTGGGTGACCAAGAAAATAGGGATCCAAACCAGGGTGACCCGAGAGTGGCCAAGAGGTTTTGGAGATCTAAGAGTGACCTCTGGGTATTAGTGGGAGAATCCTAGTGCAACCATGAAAGAGGACGCACTCACTTCATTCCCAGAAAGAAGAAACCAACAAGGGCAGAAACCCCAGTTGGTGCGCCCTCCCTTCTGCCTCAGAAAACTCGAAGGAAATTATTTTATCCTTGGGAGAGTGGTTAGATAATGAGATAAGATTTCTCTCAAAGGTGGAAGAATGACAAAGAGAGTCACCAGAAAGCATCCATGAAGGAAGGCTCACTGGTTATTCTTTATAAATTACCCTAAAAATAAAATTGTCATGAATGTAAAATGAAAACTCAGAAAAGAAAACAACCAAGACACATAACTTCAGAAGAAAAGGTAAGAATGATTTATTTTAGTCCCGGTTAACCTTATATATGAAGGGAACAATTTATTTTACATATATCTAATTCATCATCAAAAGGTGAAGAAGTGTTGCGCCTAGGTGGGCGTCCCCCTAGGTGGCCTCCTTGGCCCAATGCCTCCCTGTTTAGATCTGGAAGCGTCCCAGATTCCATGAGAATATGAGAAAACTTATTGTGTAATACATCAGTTGTGATCCACTTTATCTAAGCTGGAGTTTGGCCTTGGCAGGCTACCATATATGAAGTGTAAGTTTGGTGTCTTGTAGAGTGACTTCGAGTGTCCAGTATAGTGTCTTTGGCCAATGGGAGTTGGAAATCGAGAATGTTGTCTACTAGATGAGTGATGGTGAATGATTATTCCAAGAGGGAAGGCTCAAACAACTTTAAGTGATTTACATTAGTGACATTGTGGATTCCCAGCTGTGGTGGCAGATCCAACCTATATGCATTTTCTTCAATCTTGTCGAGTATTGTATACAAACCATGTCTGATTGGAAAAATCTTGTGATGGTGACCTTTGAAGCACTTCTTATCCAAGTGTAACTAGAATTGATCTCTTGGTTGAAAGTACATGAAGGTTCTTTGTTTGTCATGCCACTTCTTGGCATGATCTTAGGCTAATTTGAGTGTTGATGTGACTACACTGTGGCGTTGTGCAATTTGTTGGAGAAATCGTTGAGATGACAGTTGTTCCTACTATTGATGGAAGGTACCTTGAGGAGCCCAAGTGAGTGGGAGATCGGTTGGAGATGTTGGTTGGAAGCCCAAGAAAACTTCAAAAGGTGAAAAGGCTGTAGAAGAATGTGTTGCCTTGTTGTAGCTATGCTGGAGAATGTGCAAGTAATTGTCCCATTGTCTATTGCACCCAAAGTGAGTTCGGAGATCATGCACCAAGACTCTATTGACAACCTCTGTTTGGCCATCCATTTGAGGATGGAATGCAGTAGAAAACTTGAGGTGGCACCCCAATAGCACCCATATGGTCTTCCAAAATGTACTGAGGAAGTGAGAATCTCTATCTGAGATGTTACTTCTTGGGAGGCCAAAATGGGGCTAGACATGGCAGAAGTAGAGTTCTGTTGTTTGCGATGTTGTAGTAGTATTTTTTCATGGGATAAAAAGTGCAATTTTGTTGAAGTGGCATACCACTACCCAGATTGCATCATGCTTCTTTTGGGTTGTTGGAATTCCACTAAGAAATTCCATTGAGATTGACTCCCAAGGCCGAGAAAAAAGTGACAATGGTTGATACAACCCATGCTTCTAGTTGGATGGCTTGTATTGTGAGCATAGGGTAGAAGCTCTGACAAAATTTTCAACTTGAGGATGCATGGAAGGCCAATGAAAATGGCGTTGCGGATGTTGGGTGGTATTTGTGGTCCCTAAGTGGCCCCCATAGGCTGAAGCATGTGCCTCCCTCATGAGCAAGAGGCAGTCTTCTTAGTGTGGAACGCATAGCAAATTCAACTTATATAGCCACCTATCCCGAATAGTGTAGTCTAGGAAGGGGGTTTGATTGATCACTGTGGGGCTTTGAAAATCTTCCCAAATCTCTCAAAAGTTAGTGTCAGTAGCATATTGATATTTCCATGTGTCATAAGTAGCACAACATACTTCTAGAATGTAAAGAACTGGAGTGGGAGGTCGACTTAGAAAATCAAACATTTCATTAGAAGTGCCTTTCTTATATATGATGACTAAGTGAAATTGTTGAATGTAGGAGGCCCATTTAAAGTGCCTTTGTTCCTGAATCTTCGATTGAGAGTTGATGAAAATCAAAGGGTGGTGGTCAGTATGAAGAATGGTTTCTTTACCCAACAAATAATGCCTCCATTGTTTGAGCGCTTGTACCAGACTATAAAATTCCTTATCATAAGTACTATAATTCTTCTTTTCGTCGGAAAGGGTTTCAGAGTGGTAAGAAATGGTGTGTCCTCCCAATTTAAGTACAACACCAATTGCGTCTCGCAGATGTAAAACAGGGGATGAGTAGAGGGTGTCTTTGAGGTGAGAAAAGTGAGTAGTTTCTTCTTTGGTTGATATGAATGTAGAAGAAGTATTTGAGAGCTGATGAAAAGGTTGAGAAAGATTTGAAAAAGGGGGAATGAACTTACAATAGAAATTGATGCCACCCAAAAATATTTTCAACTCCTTCTCTGAAGAAGGTAGAGGCCATTGTTTCAATGCTTGGACATGGGTTGGATCTGGTTGAATACCCTATGAGATGACTACAAATCCGATATAGGGAACTGAAGTCTGACCAAAATATGAATTCTTCTCTTTGACTTGCAACTTATGTTCTTCGATAATTTGGAGAACTTGTCAAGCATGTTGCATGTGAGTGTCCCATGTCTGACTGAAGATGAGAATGTCATATAAGTATATGACCACAAATCGACCCAAATCTTCTCTGAAGATTTCATTGATGATTCTCATGAAAGTGGCCAGGACATTGGTGAGACCGAAAGGCATGAATTTCCACTCAAAAAGACCAAATTTGGTCTTGAATGTTGTTTTCCAAACATCATCTAGGTTCATTCAAAGTTGATGGCAGCCGGTTGTCAAATCCAATTTAGTAAACCACTTAGCTCCTTGGAGGGTGTCGAGTAGTTCCTCAACTTGGGGAAGGAGGTAACGGTTTTTTATTGTGGCTTTGTTCAAGGCTCGATAATCAGTGAAAAGGCACATTTCTGAGGTATATTGTTTAGGGATGAAAAAGGGGGAAGATGCACAGGGAGAAGATGAAGGTTGAATGTGGCCAAAATTGATGAGGTCGGTCAGTTGTCTTTACATTTCCTTTGTTTCTGTTGGGTCCAATTGGTAAGTAGGGGCATTAGGTAAGGAAGATTCAGGGATGAGAAGAATGGAATGGTCAATGTGGTGGGAGGGGGGAAAGTCCCTCTGGAGGTTGAAATACCTCTGCAAACTCATGGATGAGGGGAGTCATAGTTTTAGGAAAAGGGTGCATGGTATTGTTTAGTGTTATTGGGAACACCAAACAGAGATAGACACATTGGTTTAAGTGTACATGTGGGATTTTTTCTTTGGTAGAAGGGGGTTTGGGTTTTGCTGCAATTAAGATATAAGTGTGGCCTTCTTTGGTAGTTTTTTACTAGCGTGATTTGGATATATAGATCGCATTTCTTTGGGTTTGATATGGGATACTGAGTAGAAAATCCGCACAATCCAAGGGGGGGAGACATCACAAAGGACAATATCTTTGAAACGGCCTATGGCGAAAGCGACTAGAAAACACTTGGAAACTAGGGGTGAGGGCCATCCTTATGGACCCTTTCGAGTTAATAGGGTTGCAGATGTGGAGTAGTGACAAGATTAAGGTAGTTGACAAGGTCTTGAGACACCAAATTCTTTTGGCTTCCATTGTCTATAATCAGTAAAGCCAAGTCGTTTTTGATTTGACAATTATGGGCGAAGAGGGGTTGGGTGGATGCGTTTGAATATTCTTGGGTCATTAGAATCAATGGGGGATCTAATTCTGTGGGATTTTCTAGCGAAACTTCTTCAGTATATTATACTTGGGAAGGTGAAATGAGATCAGTGAGTAGAGTTTTATTGGTTTTTAGATTTTGGAGGATTCGATAATCTGATGAATTGTGTGAAGTAGTTTTGTGGAATGAGCACTAGGGTGTTCTTGTATTTGTATTGGTTGTGGGGTTTTGAGTCTGAGGAGGTGGAAAGTGGGATGAGGGATGGGATATAGATGGTTCAGAGGTGGGGGAGTTGGTGTAAGGGAGGTACTGAGGAATATGACCTCTAGGAGCGACTTTCCTTTCTATAGCCAAATATATCTGAAACGTTTTATCTAATGTTGGATTTTCAAAAAACTCTACTTCTCGACATAATTGAATTAATAAACCGGCAAAAAATTTTAATATGAGTACGTCTTCCTTATCTGGAACATGAAGTAAGAGGCACATATTACAAAAGAAGTCTATGTAGCCTTGCACTCCTTGTGAAGGGAGTTTTCGAAGTTGGTGCCATTTGATCCATAAGGATTGCACATACCCAGGTAGATAGAAGCGATTTCTCAAATCTTCGGAAAGTCGAGCCCAGGTTTTGATGGGTTGCGAAGTAGAGGATTCTGGAGCATCCTCAATCTCTATCAGAAATGTGTTCTTCTCTTTCTCTATATCCCACCAATTTTGTGCCAGTCCTTCTAATTGCAAGGCGACAATCTGGAGTTTTATTTCCTTGGTAAGGCCTGGACATGTATTGAAATAGGTGGATAGCCTATGGATCCAAGAATCCACCATTTCACCATTAGTTTTCCCCAAAAAAATCGGTAGTTGGATATGAGTGTCTAACCGGAAGGGATCTGGATTGTTTTGTTGTTGCATTTTGAGTAGCTTAGTGAGGATGGAGGTAAGATCTTGGACGAGAATTGATGTGTTGTAATTTGAGTCGACTGCTAAAGGATATTTCCGTGGAGGCATTGTGAGTCTAGTTGAAGAAAAAAGGCACCCCTAGGTTGAAATGTTGAACAAAGGACTCTGTTTTGAGAACATAGGACTCAAAACCCTGAAGCAATGGAGCTTGAACTGGTCTAGAGGGAGAGATATGTATTGTTTTTGATCCATGGAAATCCTATCTATGGAAATGAATATGTGGTTTCCCTTGGGGCTTATGATATCTTTGGATCTTCTTCCATAAAAATGGAAACCCTGGAATGGGAAAACTCTGGATTATTTCATGAAAACCCTAAAAACATTTGGCTCAATATTCAAGATCGAAAGCTTTTCCATGGATGTTGAGGCTCTGATAACAATTAATCTTCCCAATAAGAAAATCTATAGAATAAGGTGACCATGCAAGACATAGCTCGACTTCTGACCAAAACTCTCCTCAGGGGCACAAATCTGAACAGGGGTGCACCATTAGTTTAGGTGACCAAGCAAATGGGGATCCAAACCGGGGTGACCCGAGAGTGGCCAAGAGGTTTTGGTGATATTAGAGTGACCTCCGGGGATTAGTGGAAGAATCTCAGTGTAGCCATGAAATAGGGCACACTCCATTCCCACAAAGAAGAAACCAACAAGGGCACAAACCCTAGTTGGTGCA
>SNQJ01S0213043.1:0-15767 GCA_010110895.2 Picea sitchensis | reverse complement strand
AAAGTGGGAAGTATATTCTCTTTTGAAATAGTGTAGAAGGTGAAATATATCATCTGATCAATGCAACTTAATGTAATAATGAACCTTTGACAAATTGGAACTTAATATGAACTTAAAGTGATAGTATGAACTTAATGTGAGATACTTTGCAATTTCAATAAATTGAAATATGTAAAGCCCGAAACTTTTTGTCTAACAAATAAAAATGTCTGAAGCACAGCTTGCACAAAGAAGACCTTTTAATAAATAAAGTAGAACTTGAGTTTTCTTCATTTATTGACAGGTGGTTGTGTAAATGAGATTTTGAAAAGCACATCATTCAAAGTCCACTTTTTCCCCAAGTTGGATTCAGAGGAAAAAAATAATTGCTAACCATTCTATGTTGGTACAGGCATTGGTTGATTCACCAAAGATGGTGAGATCTCAAATGAACTTTAAGAGGCTTTCACTAACAGATATCAAGATTGATATTTCTAGAGTACCAAAGAAGAAAGTTTTGATTGAGGCTATGGAGTCTGCAGGTATGAAAATTTTTACTAGGCAGTCCTGTTTTGCTGATACTTGTGGTATCTTGAATTTTGGCTGTGAGTAGTAACCTTTTTTTTGGTTTAAATTTATATAATAACTATTGTGATTAAGTGGCTTCACCAAGAAGCTTTCTTTATCAATGAATGCATGCTGAGATGTGAGATGTTGTGGAATTTCTCCCAGAGTAGTGTGGTCCGTCTTTCTGATTTTGATACTTTTTGAAATTTTATAAAATACGTTTCCTTTCGTCTCTATAATGTTACGTTCCCTCGGTTTAAAAGCACATTTTTGAAATTTTATAAAACCTCCAGTACCTTTCATTCATCTTGCAATATCATGCGGTGTCGTTGGCTGTTTTAGTTGGAGATTGAAATGACAGGCATTCCTCTGTTATAAATATGTACTTCGGTGTGAGTGGCGCCTGTTAAAGGACAGAGATAATCAGGCCAATTTTTGCTACAGAGAATGTATTAAAATTCGTCGCAAATGACAGAAATGAAAGCTGAGTTGTTCGGTCTGTGCAAATGTATCGATCGAAGAAAGAATTGTCTACTGGATTTGGTCGAAGAATCAGAATGATTTCTCGACATAACTCGTGTATAAGAAAAGGATTGATGGACTACAGCCATTCAGAAGATTTTACACATATCACCGGGTGGAAAAATTAAGAATCATTGCGATCAAGGATTATTTTCAATTGTGAAAAAATTATTTAAATTTATAGACATATAAACCTTCTTCTTTACTAATACCAGAATCATTCCCTTCATATAAAAATATTTTTAAATTTATAAACTCTGAAAATTATGGTTTGTGAAAAATAAACTCTGAAAATCAAGGTGAGAATAACTTACCTATCCCCGGCGCTCACGACCTCTCCACGACCCCTGCGACCTCGGTCTCGCTTGCACTGCGCTCGCATCCTCCCGGCGACCTCCGCCTCACAACCGTGCGCTCATCGACCTCACAACATCGATTATACAGAGCTCTCAACACGTCTACAAATTTTTCTAAACATTGGAAATTCGATGTGTGGCTAATATATAAACAGTCTTTCAGCCGAAAGATAGTTCGACCGAAATATAGTTTAGCCGAACTATTTTTCGACCGAACAATGTTTTGACTGAACTATCTTTCGGCCGAAAACTTATTGCCGGAAAAAAAAATATCCGGTCGACCAAATTTCTACACGCAAATCGAGGGCACGGTTATTGCTCCGTTCGATTTGATGTTTATTTTTTCGGCCGAAAATAATAGGTTTCGGCCGAAAAAAGGTTTTTCGAAATTTTGGAGACCAGATTCTCACGAAAGTGTAACCCACCTTCATGATTCCACCCTAATATCATCATAATCCATAAGCAAAACACACAATCATATAATGAACCGGATCACTTGTACGGAAGTGTCCTCAAAGAATAAGTCAAATCATTTGTGCTCAAGAGAGGGATGTTGCATACACCCTCTCTTATTTTAAAATTCTTCCCGAAGTTTCACAGTATATAAGCACAGAGAAATAAAGGATCATACAATATCTAAATATCTAGCTACCAAAAAAAATGGAAATTGCTCACGCATATCATATGTGTCCTCCCAAGTAGTCGAGTGAGAACTATAATTGTCCCACTGGACCTTGACCTGATCGATTGTTCGACATCATAGCTGTTGAATGTGATGGTCTAGAATGTGAATTGGCTCCACCGTGAGCTCACCCTCATCCGATACCTGCAAAGAACTCATGTCAATCACATGTGTAGGATCACTAACATAATGTCTCAAAACAGACACGTGAAAAACATCGTGCATACACCTCAAAGAATCAGGCAAGGCTAGTCAATAGGCCACAGGCCCCTTCCTTTCCACAACCTCAAAAGGCCCCATGAACCTAGGAGAGAGTTTAGCACCCTTTCCAAACTTGATCGAACTCTTGTGCGGTTTCACCCGCAAGAAGACTCGATCACCAACTTCGTAACTATGGTCAGTGCGATGTGCATCGGCATAACTCTTTTGTTGATCATGCACTTCCTTGATCCTTTGTCTTATCGTTTTCATTTGATCTTCCATTTTTTGGATCGCTTCTAGTCCTACCAAGACCCTATCCTCAAACCGATCCCAACTCAAAGGCGTCTGACATGGTTGCACATAAAGAAACTCAAATGATGCCATCTTAATGGTGCTTTGGTAACTTTTGTTGTATGGAAATTATACCAGGGGAAATAACTCTTCCCAACGCTTCCTTTGGTCCATCATGTACATACGCAACATGTCCTCCAAGATTTGGTTCTTTTTTTTGTTTGTCGATTTGTCTACGGGTGATATGTGTTACTAAAGTTAAGTTGGGTTCCCAAGGCCTCTTGGAAACTAGTCCAAAATCATTTTGTAAACACTTATCCTCGATCGGATATGATCCTCTTAGGCACGCCATGCAGCCTCACAATATCGCTAATGAAAACTCTAGCTGTGTCTGGTGCTTGATACATCGTACGAATAGGGATAAAATGTGCACTCTTCGTCAGAGTGTCAACTAGCAAAAAAATCGAGTTGTGCCTCCTTGTCGTTAGCGGCAATCCAACAATGAAGTCCATCAAAATGACCTCCCATTTCGATTCTGGAATAGCGTGTGTCTGTATTAATCCTGCCGGATGTCTATATTCAGCCTTCACTTACTGACATTCTAGACATCTCACCACGTAGTTGACTATGTCTGCCTTCATTCCTTTCCAGAAGAATAAGGGTTTAAGGTCTGCACTCATCTTCGTGACTCCTATATGAACCATGTACACTACTCTAAAATAATTTCTCTCGTGATGATGTTCTTATTGGAAACCTCTCTTGTTGTTGTAACAACTATTAATCATTCAAGATAGAACTCATTGGAAGATGACTTATATGATAATCATCTCCATTATGAATATGAAGATTTTGTTTGGAATGGACGAAATGCGTTGGACGAAGGTCACCATGAAAGGGACTTGGATGCTCTTCTCTCCTTTGAAAAGCATATCATAAGCGATCCATCTGTAAGGTTGGGCAACTGGACAACTCAAAATTCAAAGAAGGTATTTATCAAAAAACAGTTTCAATGGACACATTCCTAAAGCCATAAGAAAGCTCAAAGATCTTATTTTTATAGATATATCTTATAACAATATTTCTGGAACTATTCCTAATAGTATTAATGGGTCTATATCTCTTGATTGTTTACTTTTATCAAAAAGCTCATTTAGTGGAGATCTCAGCAATATAGACTTTCCACCTTCTTTGCATTACTTTTCAACTCACTCTAACTATTGTTTTGGGACTTTGCCAGACTCTTTGGTCACATGTGAATTGTTGGATTTAAGGAAAAATCACTTAGAAGGTGAGCTCTTTGGTTACATTAGAAATTTTCAAAACTTAAGAGTGTTAAGTATCAGTTATAATAATTTCCATGGTGGTATTCCTCAATTGATCACAAATCTCACCTAGTTGCAAGTGTTGGATTTATCCAACAATAAATTCAATGGAGGAAGGCCCTCTCATCTTCAGAGACTTTGGGGATTTACAATCAAATAATCTTCAAATTTTAATGATGAAATTGAACTACCAATCTCAGTACCATTTTCCATTATCATTAAAATAATTGAGTATACTCTCACATATGTGCTTGCAACAAACACAATAATTACAAGCATAGGGAGTCTAAGTAGCCTGTGATTGTTGAATTTATCTAAGAACCAGTTGGAAGGGCAGATACCTGCATCACTCAATGAGATATCTACTCTGGAACAATTGGACTTGGACAAAAATAATTTGACTTGAGAGATTCCTTAAGAGCTCTCTAAATTGTCAATGTTGGTTGTTTTTGATGTTTCATTTAATAGATTATGCAGCCCAATCCCAATAGGGATGCAATTTTCTACTTTCAGTGTAGCATCATTTCAAAAAAATAAGTGCTTAAAGGGGTGTCCTTTAAATCTGTGCAATGAAAAGAAAACACCAATGGGAGAAGGCAATAGTGGTATGCATAATAATATCAAGGTGGGATGGCTAAGTGATTTGGATTAAAAAATGTCATTATTAACATTAAGTATGGGAGTTGGGATTGGATTTGGGGGAGTGGTTGCTATGTTCATAATGTGGGAAAGAGCTAGACATTGGGTGTTGGGTTTACCCTACAACAAATCACAAGCTTTCTATGGAGAATATTGATTGCCTACAAAAGAATAATGTAAATATGTTTTATTTTGTATTTGGTTATTTCAAAATCATGATAAATAAAATAATTTACAACATGTGTAAAATAATGAGAGAGATCATGTTTTTTGTGTGTGAACCAATTGGGGGGATTAGTAACTAGGTAGAATCACACTTGCTCAACACAAGGTTGAATCTTACAGACTACCACTATAACCCTCAATATTTTCATGCAAAGTCCACCATCATGCATTTGAGGTTATCTAAGATTCTAAGATTCTAATAATGGTGGGGTGGTTGGTTGGCATTAACACCGTGAGTCTCATAAGTCCCATGAAAAGGAACACAATAATGATAGAAAAAAATGTAAATATAACCATTAAAATCATAATAACATTTCATTTTTTTTCTAAATAAAAATCCAAAAAATATAAATATAAAATTAATAAATTAAAATTTATAATAATATTTCATTTTTATTCTTAAAATAAGAATCAATATCATTGTAATGCAATATTTCGTCATTATTAATTTTAGAAGTTATCATTTGATTAGTTATTTATAAAGATGCAAATAATAGATTCAATTTTAAAATTTATATAATAACTTTTGACCATGTGTTATGTTATTTATTTTTATTTTTATTTTTATTTAATTTTAAAATATATTTAATAAATTTTGAAAAAAATTATGGTTTATGGATTCAATTTTAATATTTACCTATTTTTAAATTTAAAAATTATCCATTAACTTTGTACCAAAGTTATATTATTTAATTTAATTGTAAAATTTATATACTTTTAAATTTAATTTTAACACATATTTAAAAAAATTGAGTAAATTATGATTTATGGATTAATTTAAAAATTATCCATTAATTTTGTACCAAAATTATAATTTTTTGCTTAATTGTAAAATTTATATACTTTTGATATTTATAATTTAGTAAATTATTACTCATATTTTCAATTGAGAAGATAGAAATTATAAAAGTTAATTTGTTTACTTTCGATTAATTAACGATACAAAATTATAAAAGTTAATTTATTTTGGATTGATAGAAGGTATAAGTTTATACTTTTAATATAATTTTTTTCAACATTAAATTTATAAGCTTTTATGTAAGTTGTGTATAGATATTTTTTTATTTATGAAATATTTTTTTATTGTATTGAAATAAGTAAAGTGTATTTTGCAACTTAATGTAAGAGGATGTATGAAATTTAGTATGAGTAAGATGTGTAATTCTTATATAAGTAGGCCCCACATAATATTTAAAAATAATTAAATAAAATTACATTCCAACATAAATGAGTTGTTGGATTTCATTTAATACCAAAATATAATGTAAACACGAAAATTAAGAAAAGAATATCTAGTATTAATATACATACATACATAATAATGTAGATCTATATTAATTAGAAATATTTTAAGCATAAAGAGGATCTACATCTCAATTTCTTTTTGATTCATCTCCATATCTAATAGATTTGGAGTTAAAATAAATCTATGTTGGTTTTCTTTTCAATGATAATAGATTAAATTAGAATATAATGTTTGTTCCTCATTGTAACGACCCACACCACTACGACAACCAAGCGATGTACAACAGGTCATATTTTTTTCTTTTAAAGTTGTGATAGGAAAATTAAAAAATCATAATAAATAGTCAACATCGTCGACACATCAATCGCATATATTAACGAAACAATGATAATGCATTAATAATCCAATATGACACATTGTCGACACCTCGTCATCATGAACCATGACATGCACGTCAATGTATTAACATATTAAATCACAACATCCCAACATCATTGCATTCTACCATTAATAATGATGCATAATAGTACAAATCTTAAACATTCAACGCATCTAATAAGGACCATCATCCGATATCACAAAAATATACAATAACATAACGCATCATCGGGATCATAAGGATAATCATAAGAATCACATAATATGCTACCCGCCCAACCTACCTTGCATGGTTAGGACCTCTAGGACACATAAGCAGTGCTCAAGCCCAGGTTTCAATTGATTTTAACCATTTAAGGTCTCAAGGCTGGCGATTGTTCTGAGGAACAAGGAGGTGTCTACATCCCACCCGACACAATCAAGTCCAAGATGACTAAGCTAAATAACATCATCAATGATCATCAAGGTGCAATAACATTCTAATAATCCAACACATGTAACATAAAATTCCATGGCGCAAGAGAACTTAAATATTAAATCCATCTAGCAATGACATAAGTCAAGGCACAATAATCTACTTATTCAATTTTTAAGGCGCAAACAAAATCTACTTGGCTTCCAGGCATGCGATTAAATCAATCATCAAATTACACTAATCAACATCATAATCACGGTAAGCACATGATCTAATTTCTGGGTTTACATAATTCACATGTCGAATCAATGCGTGCAATTAATCATTCACTAGGAATCATACAGTAACATTGTGACAAGCGTGTTAGATAACTAAGGCGTAAACAATTTACGCCCCAACTTAGTTCATGGCACAAGCAATCCAAACGCTTATTCATCAACATCATCCAAAGCGCAAGATAAGAAATTCTACACCATCATACATGACATAAAACCCATTGCGCAACAAGTCCAAAAATCCATAACTATCATACATTATATGGAATCGAAAATGAAGCATTCTAATATCAATCAAGCTATTCATCGACGCAAGGTAAAGGTGGTTAGTCCATCATTCATTCATACATTTATTGACACAAATAAGATTGTTAATCCATGTTCATTAATACATTTATTGACGCAAATAAGGATTGATAATCCATTTTCATTCATACATTTATTGACGCACATAAGGATTGATAATCCATGTTCATTCCTACATTTTATTGACACACATAAAGATTGATAATCCATGTTCATTCATACCTTTATTGAGCACATAAGGATTGGTAATCCATCATTTAGATCATTTAAAAAGAACTCCTTAGAAACTAAGGGAAGCATACCCAATATCCATTAATTGAATCATTTAGAGAACTCATTAAACTAATGGATTCACACCTATTTATCCATTAATTAAATCAATTTAAGGGACTCATTAAAACTAAAGGGGTCCCACCTAACCATCCATTAATTAAATATTTTAAGGACTCAATAAACTAAAGCAACCTTTATTAAGAGCATTTGATAATAACTGTTAATTAACACTTGCCCCAATGTTAATGAAAATTATTCATTAAGGGAAGATAACAAGCAGGCAACTAAAAATTGAGCATTCATTAAAAGAAATAAAAAGTGTTAAGTGGAAAAGGACACCTCATAAATCATCTATGAGACCATCTCCTGGCAATGCGCAGAGCACTAAGGGAGAGTAAATGTGTGGAACAAGGACAACCCATGCAAAGAAAAGAGTGGCAGTGCGCAGAGAAAACAATGGAAAAACGCAAAGGAAACATGATCCCAAGCTGGGCGAATTGGCTCAAATGATAGGGATTTAATCCACATAAGGAAGGCAAAGAAATTACAATGAAATTCGTAGAGACAACGTGCTCCCATTCTGGGAAAATCTTCTCAAACGCAGGGGTTTAATCCACATAAAGAAAGCAAAGAAATTCCAATGCAAATCACAGAGACAACATGCTCCCATGTTGGGCGAATTTTCTCAAATCGTAGGGGTTTAATCCACATACAAAAGGAAAATAAAATACAGTGCAAATCGCATAGATAACATGCTCCCATGATGGGTGAATTTTCTCAAATCGAAGGGGTTTAATCCACATAAAGAAGCCAAGAAAATACAGTGCAAATTGTAGAGACAATATGCTCCCATGTTGGTGAATTTTCTCAAGTCGCAGAGGTTTAATACACATAAAGAAAGCAAGGAAAAATACAATGCAAATCATAGAGATAGCATGCTCCGATGCTGGGCAAACTTTTTTGCAGAACACAAGGGTTTAATCGCATCTAAAAAGAGAGAAAACAATGCAAGGTCTGAGAGGCAACGAATGCAATCCAGTCACACCATTCAATAAATCGATGAGTGTACAGACTGAAACATCTTGGGCAGAAGGGTTGCAGTAAGGATTAAGAAGGTCATGCGAGAAGCCACCCATGGCAGCGATTGTTATACATGCAATCATAACCATAAATCTTTCTTAAATAAATTGAACAAGTTTTTATTTCATTGAACAGAACAATCTCAATTGAAATTACCAACTATTGTGCCATAATCCATTACAATATTCGTCAACATCTAAATCCACATAAAAATATTTTAACTAATCTACCAATGCAAAATTTTACACATGTGTATCGTAACCGAAGACGAAGAATCCAAAGTGGTTGTCCCACGCTTGCACTCCATCCATCTCCTTCTTGCTAACCGTTGCGACCTCACCGATACCTCCCAGTCGACGTTAGGGGTACTCTTCTTCCCCTTCATCCCCCAAGCCGCAAAGGGGCCATGCACACAAAACAGAGAAAGCTATCTCCCATCTCGCCTCACAAGGTTGATCTACCACTCTCTATTCGAGCTAGGTATCCTATCTCAAACAAGAAAAATCAGTCAAGAGAAAAAATCTAGCAGCATAACCTTACACATACCTTTCGTAATCCATTCTCCTCCTCTATCATTTCTTTTATAGAGTTATTCTTAGTGACACTTCCATTTGCACATTAAATTCGTTTTATTAAAAATTAATTAGGAAAAATTCTCCCCTGTACACTTCTCACCCAATCCCTTAGTTGCACCAGAAATTCATTTAATTAATTAAATTAATTTGTCAATTTCCCTCACCCATCTAAATGTGTTCCTAAAATCATTCTTTGATGTCCCTTTATTCCCTCACATTCCCTTAATGACTGACGCCTTTCTTAAATATTAGTTGAGTTCTAAATTGGAAATTTATCTATAGGAGATTCCTTTCTATGTTCCACATTCCTTTTGCATTTAATTTTCCCCTTTTTGTCTAAGTTCTAAATTATCAAGTTTTGCACATAACCAACAATTAATTTTTTTATAAATTCTTTCTCCTTTAAATTTTAAATTGTTTTTTTTCTTCATCCCCCTTTTATTAAATTGATTTATTATTTTTTAGTCCTTATACCCCATTTAGACCTATGCTCTAATTTCAACTAGGCTTAGAAAAATTGTTTTTAAGGGAAAAAATTTGTAATTATTAAAATTTACTCATACAACATTTATTTTAAGGTTGACCAAGTCCAAAAAAAATATTGTTTTCTACGTACATAGGTTCATTGACTAACCAGTGTTAAAAACCGCGATGTGTCCTTCAAGAAACACTACGTGCTCCAAGGGTGCCACTCGCCTTCATTCATGTTTCATTTATGCAACATTCCCTTCAATATGCACTACGTGCTCCAAGGGTTCCACTCGCCTTTTGACTGATTTTTGTAGACGTTTAACCCTTGGATTCAATACTCCGTCAAGATACCTTGTGGGAGACTAAGGGACTCTAAGGAATAAGTACCATGCCTTATTGTGTGCCCCTTAGAATATTCGTGAGCGACTGTCTTAGTCTGACCTCACAACATCAAGGATCTCTCGAACTAGGTAATCGTTAACCTACAGTTAGAGCCATAGTGGGAGTGCTAGTAGGTTGTGTTAGGGTTGTTGCCACACCTCTCCCTCAATATCTCTGGTTCTCGTGCATGTCCCCTTTATTCCAAATGTGAGTCTTATTAGCAAGCAATCGTCAGCCTGCATCCATCAACAAAACATGTCAACGATCCATAAAAAACCTCATAATATATCAGTCATATGTCACATATGCATTAACAGAAATACTCAAACCATAAACATTCCACTCCCTGACTTGATCCGGAGTCCAAAGAGTTCCATCGATGCCATCGACATCCTAAATCTGTCAAGAGTCATGCACACTTAGGAGAAACTAGTCAATAGCACCTATCGATACACATATAATCAAATAACATATCATCATATCCATAATATCATCATAATCCATAAGCAAAACACACAATCATATAATGAACCAGATCACTTGCACGCAAGTGTCCTCAAAGAATAAGTCAAATCATTTGTGCTCAAGAGAGGGATGTTACATACACCCCCTCTTGTTTTAAACTTCGTCTCAAATTTTCACAATATATAAGCGCAGAGAAATAAAGGATCAGACAATATCTAAATATCTAGCTACCAAAAAAAATGGAAACTGCTCACGCATATCATATGCGTCCTTCCAGGTAGTCGAGTGAGAACTATAATTGTCCCATTGGACCTTGACCTGATCGACTGTTTGACATTGTAGCTATTGAATGCGATGGTATAGAATGTGGATTGGCTCCGCCATGAGTGCACCCTCGTCTGATACCTATAAAAAAATCATGTCAATCACATGTTTAGGATCACTAACATAATGTCTCAAAACAGATACGTGAAAAACATCGTGCATACGCCTCAAAGAATCAGGCAAGGCTAGGCAATAGGCCATAGGACCCTTCCTTTCCAAAACCTCGAAAGGCCCCATGAACCTAGGAGATATTTTATCACCATTTCCAAACTTGATCGAACTCTTGTGCGGTTTCACCCACAAGAAAACGCGATCACCAACTTCGTAACTATGGTCAATGCGATGTGCATCGGAATAACTCTTTTGTTGATCATGTGCTTCCTTGATCCTTTGTCTTATCGTTTTCATTTGATCTTCCATTTTTTGGATCGCTTCTAGTCCTACCAAGACCCTATCCTCAAACTGATCCCATCTCAAAGGTGTCTGACACGGTCACCCATAAAAAAACTCGAATGATTCCATCTTAATGGTGTTTTGGTAACTGTTGTTGTATGAAAATTATACCAGGGGAAATAACTCTTCCCAACACTTCCTTTGGTCCATCACGTACATACGCAACATTTCCTCCAAGATTTTGTTCGTTCTTTTTGTCTGCCCATCTGTCTACAGGTGATGTGTGGTACTAAAGTTAAGTTGGGTTCCCAATGCCTCTTGGAAACTAATCCAAAATCGTTCTGTAAACATCGATCCTCGATCGGATATGATCCTCTTAGGCATGCCATGCAACCTCACAATATCACTAATGAAAACTCTAGCTATGTTTGGTGCCTGATACATCGTACGCATAGGGATAAAATGTGCACTCTTCGTCAGAGTGTCAACTAGCAAAAAAATCGAGTCGTGTCTCCTTATTGTTAGCGACAATCCAACAATGAATTCCATCAAAATGACCTCCCATTTCGATTCTAGAATAGTGTGTGGCTATATTAATCCTGTCGGATGTCTATTTTCAACCTTCACTTGCTGACATTCTAAACATCTTGCCATGTAGTTGACTATGTTCGCCTTCATTCCTTTCCAAAAGAATAAGGGTTTAAGGTCTGCACTCAGCTTCATGACTCCTAGATGAGCCATGTACACTGCTCTATGATCTTCGTTTAATATCAAATTTCTTAACTCGTCGTTAGGTGGTATGTAAATACAATTATTATATCTCATTAATTCATCGTTGTCCATAGTAAATCCCTCAAATTTTGGTACCAACATGGTGTTTTGTCCGATCAATTCCTTAACCTCTTTATACCAGTTATCATCATGTTGTAAAGTTAGAATCTTTTCACGTAGATTCTTATGAGGAGGTATCACCGAAAATATTTGTGGTCTCTGAATCAATGCATCAGCTACTCTATTCATTGTTCCTTTTATGTAGGTAATCTCAAAATCGTACTAGCTAAGTAGTGTCGACCAATGCCTTTGTCACGCGCTCAAGTCGCTTTGCATAAAAATGTGTTTTAAACCACAATGGTCCATTTTTAGTTCGAATTTGTGTCCAATCAGGTAGTGTATCCACACTCTCATGGCATACACAATGGCTAATAACTCCAAGTTGTGCATCATTTAGTTCTCCTCATGCTTTCTTAACTTTCTCTAGATGTAAGTGATCACTCGACCATCTTGCAACAAGACTCTGCCTAAGCATTCCTTGGATGTGTCAGTGCATACCAATAACTCCTCGTCCATGTCAGGGACTTTTACTATCATCGTTGCCGTCAACAACTCCTTGAGACTTCGAAATGCTTCCACACATTTCTCGGTCCACACAAACTTCTTGTTCTTCTTCTACAATTCCATAATCGGATTTTCTATCTTCAAAAAACCCTCGACGAACCGTCAATAATATCCCGCTAAACCCATGAAGCTACGTACTTTTGGGATGTTCGTCAATGGAGGACATTCCATAATAGCCTCTACCTTCGTTGGATCCACAACGATACCTTTTTCGGATATGACATGCCCTAAATAATGAATCTTTGATTGATAAAATGAGAATTTAGACATTGTCCCAAACAATTTGTTCTCTCGTAGACACTGTAGTACCAAGCGCAAATTTTCGTTATGTTCTTCCATTGTCTGAGAATATATCAAAATATCGTCAATGAATACTTGAACAAACTTTTCCAAGTATTTGCGAAACACCCTATTCATCAAGCTCATGAATACCCCTGGGGTGTTTGTCAGTCCAAATGGTAAAATAGTAAACTCGTAATGTCCAAACCTCATCTTAAAGTAGGTCTTAGTAATGTCTTCCTCCTTGATCTTCGAAAACACCGTCATGCCTTTCATATGATCAAACAAATCGTCTATTCTTGGCAACAGATACTGGTTCTTGATCGTTGCCTTGTTCAATTGACGGTATTCAATGCAGAGTCTTCATGACCCATCCTTCTTCCGTATCAAAATAACAGGTGCACCCCATGATGACACACTTGGATTTATAATTCCTATGTCCAACAATTCCTTCAATTACATTTCCAAATCTTGTAACTCAGGGGTCGAAATCCTATATGGAGTTCTTGCTATCGGTTCAGTTCTCGGTCTTAGGTCGATGGTAAATTCCAATTCTCTCTCAGGTGGCAACCCTGGTAGCTCCTCCAAGAAGACGTCTGCAAATTCTCGTACTAGCGAAAGGTTTTCTATTCCTTCTGCCATGCCCTTCTGATTTAACACAAGGATCTCATATAACTTGCATCCCTTGTGCATGCTCTTATGAAGTTGTAGGGAAGAGATGAACCTTGGGGAATCTCCTTGGTTCCTTCCTACAATAACATGTATTTTTCCCTCATCATCAACCAAACTCAATCATTTTGTCTTACAGTTTATTATCACCTCATGTGATTCCAGCCAGTCCATACTGATCTAGATGTCATAAGATCCTAAGATCGTGACGTACAGGTTGGCCTTCATGAAAAAATATCCCATGTTAAGGCTATAACCCGTAACCTTTCCCCCAACCTTCTATTTAGTTCCCGAAGCCATTTCCATGTAGCTAAAATCATCCTATTTGACTGCCTTTACCTTAATTCGTTTTAGCATTGCACCAGAAATAAAGCTCTTTATAGCACGTGGATCTATAAAAATACTAAAGTTATGATCATTGATGGTACCTGACGTGTTGAGCACAGTAGATTGGTGCTCGTTCTGGCGGTTATTCACCATTACGTGAATCTATTGGGCCTTGCCCAAATCTCCTAACGTAGGGGGTCTAGCTATCCCAGCTTCTCTAGCCCTCTCAATTGGATATTCACAGTGGTAATTTGGCTCTCCACATGTCCAGCATCCGGTCTTCGGTCCAGTACTCCTGGTCCTCGAAGTAGAAGTTGATGGCTCACCAGCCTGGAACCCTGGTTTGTTCTGCTGAATAGGCCTACACTGTTGTTTCTACAAATGACGATGTTGTTGGTGTTGTGGTCCTCTATAGGGAGTCCGATGTTGAGGCATCGATCACCATGGTGTAGTGAATGTGGATCCTCTCGGAGTGCCTCAATACCCTGGTGGATGTCTAGCTGGTGTTTGATTTTGTTGTGCACTAGATGTTGTCGGTCCCATAGCTCTCGCCGAAGTCTTTCTCTGACCCTCACTGATGAGATCCTCCTCAGCTATGAGGGCCTTCTGGACAACATCGTGCAACGTCTGAGGCATTAAAATCCTCACTTTCGCATGAATGCTGACATTAATACCAAACATGAACTTGTTGAACTTAAGCTTCTCGGTGTTCAGATGCGGAGTATACCAAAGAAACTCCATGAAATGGGCCTTGTACTCGAGCACCATACGACCACCCTATCATAAGGCATTGAACTCATTGAGTTTATGCTCAATGAATTCCTTGAACATATACCTCTCGCGGAACCGCTCCTCAAACAGTTCCCGTGACACATCTTCGACGACCATGTTCATTTGTGGCAAGAGTGTCTTCCACCATATCAGAGAACTCCCTTTTAGTTGAAATACCACCATGCGAACCTTCATGTTGGAGGTATAGTCGTGAAGTGCAAAGCACATCACCATATTCTCCAACCATGCCTCAACGACTACGCCATCTGTGGTACCAAAGAACTCGGTAAACTTGACCTTCTCGAGTTCTCAGTGAATGCTACCAGTATTGGCTGGGGAGCACAGTGGACCCTCAAGAGGCACCAGTTCCTTGGCCTCATCTCTATCCAAACGGATAATCAGGGCCTCTGACATCCTCTAAAAGGACCTCATCAACCCAACCACATATCCCACAACTATATGTTCATGGCCGACGACTTGTTCTTCTCCTTAGGGGTTAGACCCCTCTGGCATGGATTCTAATGGAGGCATCGTGCCTCCTCCCCTATCACCTCGTCATCTACCTCCGCGGTGTCCTCTAACCATGATTACCTGTAGGAATACAAATCAAATTAATTAGTGATAAATTATAATAAAGTGTTTTCACAGTGGAAGGTGTAATGATCCCAAGTCACGAGTCGAACCTGCTCTAATACCATATGTAATGGCCCCCGTCATTACGAAAACCAAGCGATGTACAACAGGTCATTTTTTTTTCTTTTTCTTTTAAAACTGTGATAAGAAAATTAAAACATCATAATAAATAGTCAACATCGTCGACACATCAATCACATATATTAACAAAACAATGATAATGCATTAATAATCCAATACGACACATTGTCGACACCTCGTCATCATGAACCATGACATGCACGTCAATGTATTAACATATTAAATCACATCATCCCAACACCATTG
>SNQJ01S0213042.1:0-13893 GCA_010110895.2 Picea sitchensis | reverse complement strand
TTATTTTCACTGGGCAGCCAAACCTAGACAGAATGTTACTTTCCAAAAATTGAATAATGACATCATCAGTAGCTTGCTTTGTTGGGACTGCTTCAATCCATTTGCTGAAGTAGTTTGTAGCATTCAATATCCATCTATGTTGAGTTGAAGATGGTGGATGAATCTCTCCTATAAAATCAAGGTTCCATTGCCTAAACGGTGCTTCAACATAAATTGGTTTTAAAGGCAAAGGCAACAATTTCCTTTTGCCATCAAAAATCTGGCATTCATGACAGCTTGACACCTCCTTGTACACATCAGAGAAAATGATGGGTCAATAAAACCCCTCTCTTAGTATCTTATGCACTATGGTTTTCCAATAATGGTGCCCTCCACAGTCACCCTAATGGAATTCTTTGATAGCATGTTTTACCTCTTCTTCTAATAAGCAACTCAGCGAAATTCCCCTCGGATCCTTCCAATACAAAGAACCATCAAGAATACAAAATTTTGTTGTTTTCAACTTCAAAAACCTAGCTTTTGTTTTTCTTAGTTCAGGAGGAGCTTGTAAATTTCTCAACACATAGATAATGTCAACATACCATGGGGATTCAAGAAATTTCTGGGATACCTGTGGGATTGTTTCTTCTTTTGAATTTTCTGACGGGTTAGCAATAAAATTTATCCCCAAGACATCATAATTTGATTGTGTCATCAGTTTGGCAAACCCTTGACCTTTGATCAGCTTTGTAGGCTTTATCTCCAGATCATATTCTAACAAAACAGTTATCCATTTGCCTCTTCTTCCTTTAGGATCATACTGAGTCAGGATGTCTTTCACAGCATTATTGGGCACATAAGCAACAATATGAGAATGCAAAATATAAATTCGGAATTCTTTAAGAGCTTTTACTAGTGCATCTCCCTACTTCTCCATGATGTCATACTTCAAAGGAGAGTCTCTCGGAGTTCTGTTGTAATAGGCTATGGTCCTTTCAAAATTTTGTTCATCTTTATGCAACAAAACACCAACAATACTGTGTTTCGATGCAATAGAGAACAAGATGAAATCATTTGCATAGTCTAGACTGGCCAATATTGGTGCCTTGGTCAATGCTACTTTTATGTCCTCAAAGGATTCACTGGCTTCTGGAGTCCACTTTATCTCACTACATTTCACTACCTTTTCTGAGCATGTTGGTAATGAACTTTATGATTTCTGCCAAATTAGGGATAAACCTCCTCAAAAAGCTTACTCTTCCAAGAAAAGATTGTACCTCCTTTATGATCATGGGTCTGTCAATCTTCAGAATTGTAGCCACCCTACTGGGATGTATCTGTATTCCTTCTTTCAAGATGATATGACCAAGTAGTTTACCCTCTTGCATTCCAAAGTTGGATTTCTTGGGATTTAATGAAATCCCAAACTTCCTACAGAAAATTTCTGAAAAACCCTTTTCAAATGTTTTAGATGCTCATCATCAAAATCTGAAAACACAGTAATATCATCTAAATAAATGACAATGAACTTATCTTTTTCATCAACAAAAGTTATATCCATAGCTCTTTGGAATGGTGCCCCTGCATTCATGAGCCCAAAAGGCATTTTGGCATACATGAATGTACCCTAGGGTGTTGTGAAGGTTGTCTTCTCTTGATCATCAGGATGTACCATGATTTGGTTGTATCTAGAAAATCCATCAAGCATTGACATTTTCTGTGATCCCACCACTTTCTGCAAAATGTAGTCCATCTTGAGAAGATGATAGTTATCTTTGAGGGAAACCCTGTTCAGATTTCGAAAGTCTACACACAACCTTATTTCACCACTTTTCTTTCTGATAGGAACTAGGTTAGCCAACCATTTAGAGAACCTCAAAGACACTATAATCTTAGCATCAAACAACTTTCTTACATGTTTCTCAATTAATGGTAGCAGTAAAGGATTGATCCTTCTCAATTTCTGTTTGAAAGGTTTTTGGTCATCTTTTATTGGAATTACATGTTGAATAGCCTTTGTGTCATAAACCTTCAAATCCTCATAGCTCCAAGGCTCAAGCAAAAACATCTGGAAAATCATTCATTAAGCTGATATATCTTTCTCTAATTTATGGATCAAGTGTCTTAGACAGTTTCATGATTTTAGGACTTTCTTGAGTCCCAATATTACACTCCTTTATTTCTTCATCATTTGCAGTGACTTTGGGGTTCCTTGCCACATTATTATTGTCAAAAAGCTTTTCCAATGGAACCAAGCCCTTGGGAATGATATTATTTTTGAGTTGAACAATGTCACTACCAACAATTTGATTTTGGAAAAAGTCATCATTTGAAAACATGGTTGCATCTTCTTCCTGATCCCAACAGTTTTCATCATCAATATTTATGTTGGCAAACTCATCAGTCATTTGGAGAAATATTACCACCTATTTATCATCCTCAAAAATCTGCCAATATTTGATGTTATCAGGAACTGTTGGTCTGTGTTTAGCTTCAATCTCATATTTTCTGTTAGGAAAGATAGAAATCTTGAACATAGAGGTTGAAGTGGTTAATGCATCAGCAATCATATTTTGTCCTCTAGGAATCACTGAAAGATTACATTTTGTAAAAATTCTCAAGTATATCAAGAACTATGTTTATGTATGCCCTCATCCTAGGATGTTTTGATTGATAGATGCCTTTAACCTGATTTATGACATGCTCAGAATCTCCATGTACAGATATTCTTTTTGCACCCAATTTTTTCAAAGTGTTCAAACCCAAAATCAATGCCCCATATTCAGCCATATTATTTGTACAATCAAAAGCAAATTTGTAAGAGCAAAGTTTTGAACCTATTTTAGGAGGAATTATCCAAACCCCTGCTCCAACTCCCTCTTTACTAGCAGCTCCATCAAAGTTCATATTCCACATTTCTTCATCTTCATTATTTTGTTGATCTGAAATTTTCCCTTCTTGATGATCTGCCTCATCTTTCACAGGGAGTTCAACAGTCTTTGGATCTTCTTCTTCAAAGCACAAGTCATTGTAAAAAATTGAAGAACCAACCTCAGTGTCAACAGAATAAATAGGATGATTGTTTGGTTTGCTCTTGTTGCTCACCATGTACTTCAACAGTACTTCCCTGTACAGTCTTTTTTCTTGGCCAAAAACTAGTAAAGTTGCATATGGCATGTCCATCTGTAGAGTACCCTTCAATTTTGCAGCCCATTATCTTGAGAACAGCATGCCAAATTTTGGAGGGATGTCAACAATGACTACATCCATGACCAAATTTTTCGATGGGATTTGAGATAGAGCCACAACCAGGTCTTTGATTAAGCCCAAACACTTTACCTTTCTTGAATCAAAAGAGAACAAATCTTTGTAAGGTCTAGTGATGTCCAAACCTAGTTCATCCATGATTACCTTTGGCATAAAATTATGAGATGCTCATGAATCTAACATTGCATTGTGTAAGGTCATATCATGAATTTTAAGGCTGACCTACAAAGGAGGTACATCACCATCATCACCACTTTCTTCCACCCGAGGATCAAATAAGATTGCAGGGTGATCATCTTGCACATTCAAAGTATCAGATGCTTCTTCCATCTTCATCATTTTGATAATTTAACTTCTATATTCACCATTTCTTATCAACTCATTGAAAGGAACATAAATCTTGATTTTTTTCATTTCACCTTCAAAATTAAAAGGAGATTGTGGTTTTTTTACCTCTTTGATTACTGCATCCCTTCTTGTCTCTAGTACCTTCTTTGGGGGCTCTTCTTTTTGTTTTTCTTTCTCCAATACATCCTTTGCAGAACTGTCTTTCTTAGGCTGACTTGAAGAAGGTACATTAACTTGAGGCTCTCTTGTAGGATTCCCCTTTGAAGGGTTTGCAGACACCTTTTTATTTCTGAGATTGTATTGCTTTTGAAACTGCATGATGACATTTTGATACCCCTTCTTATACTCTTTTGTTTCCATTGACAATATATCATCATTTTCCTGCGTAAACTTATCATTTGAATCCATAAATTTATCATGTTCTTCTTTAGTTAGGAATACATTTGTTTCAGTATCATCACAACAATGTATGGTGTCTTCAAGAGATTCATCAAAATTTTCATCCACATAGTTATTTGGAAGGGGGGTTTGATTTGTCGATCACCTTGATTTCTTTGGTCTCTCTATTTGATCTATGGAACTGGTGCTCTTCTGAAATTTTGATTCATGTGTTGAAGTTCATCTTGATCTCTGATGGCAGGCTTGTTATCCAAGGACAACTTTTCCACCAACCTTTCCATAGTCTTAATCATTAATTGAAATTTTGCATCTGATGACTGGGAAGTTGAGGGTTGAGCTTCTCCTTGATGGGTAGTCGACTTTGGGTGCACTCATCACATGGCTAAGGCCGCCTCCTTGTTCACGTCGTTGGATGAAGCTAAGGAAAGAAAAATCTATGTTGTTGATGATTTTGCTCTGGATGTTGTTGGTCAGGGTGATGTTGTATGTCGACACAGAAAGATTGTCGATGTTTATCATGTACCAAACCTCAGTGCCAATCTGTTGTTTGTTGCTCAATTGACACAGACAGGAAAGATTGTGGAATTTTGGCCAGATCAGTTCTATGTTCGTGATTTGAAGAAAGGCAAGTTGATTGTCATCAGCGGGMTTCTCAAYCCAACGGGCAGTTTGTACAAATTTCATGACACAACTCGACCTAACACTGAACCGACTGCAGTTGTTGCTCACACTGATAAGCGAAGTCRAATATGGCATGAACGACTCAAACATCTGAATTTTTGAAGTTTGCAGGCACTGGCAACTCGGAACATGGTTGTTGGTTTACTGAAAGTGTTTCCCCATGAAGGAGTCTATAAGGGCTATGTGCTTGGGAAGCATCATCATGCACCATTTGACTCTGGCAAAGTGTGGTGAGCACAAAACCTATTGGAGTTGGTTCACATTGATGTGTGTTGCATCAATTTATCTTCACTAGCAAGTGCAAGGTATATTTTGACTTTCATTGATGATTTATCTCGCTTTACATGGGTTTACTCTCTGAAGCATAAGAACCTTGTCTTTGAAAAGTTCAAGGAGTTTTGGGCCTTTGGTGAAAAGCAATGTGGTCGACCCATCAAATTCCTGAGATCAAACAATGGAGGTGAGTATGTAAATCGACCTTTTTGAAGAATACATGCTTCAATGTGGTATTGATTGGCAGTGGTCGGTTCCTCACACATCTCAACAGAATGGCGTTGCAGAACGCAAGAATCAGACGTTAGTCGATATGGTTAGATGTCTTTTGCAGGTTAAAGATCTTCCTCCTTGCTTCTAGGATGAAGCGGTGTACTGTGCAAATTATCTGCTCAATCGCATCCTGACTAGAGATGTTCCTTCCATGACTCTAATCGAACAATGATATGGGAAGAAGCCTTGAGTTGGCCACCTCCATGTGTTTGGATGTGTTTCCAAGGCTCACATTCGTGATGATTGCAGAAAGAAGTTGGATGCAAAGATTCATGCTTGCATCATGATGGGCTACTCTGAAGAGTCGAAATCCTATAAATTGTTTGATCTTGTCAAACGAAAAATCATTATCAGACGTAATGCATGGTTTGATGAGAAGTCTTCTAGCATTAAGTTGTTGAATGTCTCCTCTGGATTGTTGTAGGATGATCACCTTGATGTTGTCTCTAACAAAAGTTCTCTTATTCTATACTTCAATCCTTCGACTGGACAGTTGAACATTCTCCCTATTTCGACTAGATCGTCGACCTTCAAGTCGACTAGTCTGTCGTCCTCTGTTTCAACCGGTCTGCTGAGTGAAGACCCCTCGACTTTTGATCAACCTGCTGAAGTGAACCGTAGTTCACATGTTTATTTTCTACCCAGATGGGTTTCCAAGACAATTGAAGATATTGGAGCAAATGTTGGAGATGGCTCCTTTGAACAACAAACTCGAAGTCAAAAGCAACATGTGAGTGTTTCATTGTTGACTCGTGTACTTGAAACCTCTAATCATATTACCTACTCATATGTTGAAGGGCCGGATTGAATGGGGTAAGGCCAATGAGCAGAGTGATTCTTTGTGAAGAATCACTTGAGACTTGGTTCCTCCATGCAATAACCTTATGGAGAAATTAATAGATGGGTCCTATGGAACAAATTGCAACTGAAGTGTTGTTGAGCAACAAGCACGCAGTTCAGAATGATGGATTCTCTCAACCAGGTATCAACTACCTTTGAAACATTTGCCCTGTGGAAAATGAGCTACGTTCCAATTTGAGATTATTTCACTTACTACCAATTTTTGAATGAAATATGAGCTCTGTTCAACTGATTATTTCCCTTGCTACCAATTTTGAATGGAAAATCCATCAGATGGATGTAAAGAGCGTTTTTCTTCACAGATACCTATCTGAAGAAATATTCATAGAACAACCACCTGGTTTTGCGACAGATTCAAATCTGGTTTGTTGACTCAAAAATCCTCTTTATGGTTTGAAGTAGGCTCCCCAAGCTTAGTATGCTAAGATCGACAATTTCTTTCTTCGACTTGATTTCAAGCGTTGTGAATCTGATCACAGCTTGTATGTACTCCATACCAATGGAGACACCTTGATTGTTGTTGTATATGTAGATGAATTACTCATTACTAGCAATAATAATGATCTCATCCTTAGATTGAATAAACAACTTGTTGACTCCTTTGACATGACAGATCTTGGTGGTCTGCATTATTTTTTGGGTCTTCAAGTATTACCACTTTGTGACGGCTTTTTCATTTCTCATTCTAAATGTGTGATGGATCTGTTGACACGTTTTAAGATGGTTGATTACAAGCCATGTTCTACTCCTTTTCAGTATGGAGTCAAGCGTACCAAAACCTGTCAAACACATGCAGTTGATGCTACTCTTTATCGACAATTGGTCGACAGTCTTATTTATCATACTCATAGTCGACCTAGCATTTCCCTTGTTGTTAGTATGGTTTCTCAGTTTATGCAAGACCCTAAAGAAAGTCACCAGAAAGCAGTCAAACGAATTGTTTGTTACCTCAAGAGTACCACTCATTTTGGTATCAAGTATTGTTGAAGTTCAAATTCATTGGTCGGCTTCACCGACTTCGATTGGGTTGGCGAAAGTGATGATCGGAAGTCCACTTATGGCTATGTGTTTCGCTATAGCACTACACTGTTGGTGTGGTCGTGAAAAAGACAAAACGTAGTCTCTTTGTAGACTACGGAAGTCGAGTATCGTGGTGTTGTTCAAGCAGGTATTGAAGATGTACGGATTCGCCAACTTTTGGGAGAACTTGACCTTCCTATTCAAACCTCGACTATAATCTATTGTGATAACCAAAGTACTATACAGATTGCTGACAATTATGTTTCCCACAGTAAGATGAAGCATGTTGAGCTCCATGCTCACTATTTGAGACAGTGAGTTCATGAAAACGTTGTGTCTATTAAATATTGCAAAATAGATGCTCAAATTGTTAATATCTTCGCCAAACCATTAGTTGAAGCCAGATTTATCAAGCTTCACACAATGTTTGGGCTTTAGGAAGATGAAATTATGGGGGGGGTGTCATAATGACATAATTTCACCTCCTGAATATCCAGAGACGTGTGTTGATGGAGGGGTGTTGGAACATCAAGCATTGATGGTTCATCAAACATATCCTAGGTTCAGTGGATCGAGAGGTCAACCAACATCTGGATATAGTCGGTCAGGCGATCAACGAGCACACTACACCAGTCAATCGAGTAGTCGACATGCCTATCGATCGAACAGTCAACTAGCAGTCAAAGATAGTCGGGTGATCGATCGACCAACCCAACAATCGACTACAAGTTGGACGCATAGGCGGTCGGGTCAAGCATCCTTGTCGAGCCAACTCAACAGCGCGGATTTGGCGGAATCAACTTTAACAGTTGGCAGTTACATGTGGACAAGATCTTCCAAATTCTATGGAAAGTTGTTAGATCTTGAGGCTATAAAAAACAGACCCCTTGGATCATTATCATAATGGAGATTGTGTACTAGATCATGTGGATCAAGATGTGCAACATGCAATGTGACGTTCTGATCACAGTGTACTCTGCTTAAGTGTTGTAATGGTGTCTTTAGACACCACCCTTTATCTTCGAAATTTTGTTTTTGTTTCTCTTTGATTATGTGCATAAATGTGTTCTCTATTTCATGTCTTGTTCCACCCCATTCCCCAACAGTTTGAAAATTAGTTCACAATTTAATGGGGGCTTTTACAATAAACTGCCACTACCACACTACATATATTTAGCTTCTATGTGTTTCATGTACGATGATATTCAAGTGCACCTTGGCATATTCACAATCATAGATATTTTATTATAATTTGGAAGGAAATGGTATTGCTTTTTTTAATATGGACATAAATAACTAAAAATATATATGATTTTTCTAATAAACATTGGAAGGAACTAGATGTAGGATACACATTACCAAATAACAAGCACAACCACATAATTAAAGGTGATTCATATACATCAATTAGCATCATTAATTTGAAAAACATATGCATGTTACCAAGTAGTTAAACCATTGTTAAAAATGCATATGAAAACATTGTTTACCAAGTAATGAGATCAAATCAAATGGTAAAAGAACGCATCTGAAAAAACTATTTACCAGGGAGTGAGATTGAATGATAAAGTTCTCAAACATGTGTTTTGTTAAGGTGCTTTGATTGCATGGACTCAAACTATAGTTTTTCTGGTAACTAAAGTGCGTCTACGATTATGGGTGTCTTCTTAACAAGATAGGTCTCATCTATAGAAAAAAAATAAAGGTACATACAATATGTCTTCTTAACAAGATAGATCTCATTTGAAGAAAAGACAAACATAACAAAACTAGAGTTTGAAGATGCCTCTCTTAAGGTTCTGAAGCAGGGTCTAAACTTTGTTGTAGGACCGAAATTGATCCCACACGAAGACATCATCTATTGTATAGAGGACATGATTCTTTCCCCCCTTAACATTGAAACAGAAGAAGTAAGACATGACTATGCACTCACTCTTAAAAATGCCAAACCACCAAAGAACAACATAAGCAAGGAAGAATCTATAGTGCTTAGAAAACTTAGGTTAAACAAAGGTGTTATAATTATGAAATCCGATAAGGGGAACACTACTATCATAATGGACCTCTTCACTCAAGAGAGAATTATGCAGTAAGATTGATTTAACTACTTGGTTGTTGATGAACATTGCCAAGGATTGATCCACCCATAGTGAATCTTTAATCTTCCAGGTTTCTTTAGTTTAGAGCATATATCTGATGAATGATTATGCTTGCCACAATGCTAACAAGGATGGAGATCAAAACACTGATCATCCATATGACCAACTTATTAACAATGTTGACACTTAGCATTATGATGTTGAACTGGAAAATGTGAAATTGAAACTTCTTGAAGGAATCATGCATTGTTGAAGTGGATTCGTCTAGAATAATCTAGAATATGAAAGGTTACTTCCTTATCATATCCAAGTCTTGTTTTGTGTTTGTTGTTTCTAATTTCTTCCCAAGGTCTAATAATGGGCTTGGAAAGAGTATGTTAAAAATGTTCATGAATAACTTCATCCTCATCTGAAACTACATTTAAAGTTGTTTCACTGAGTTGATCATGTGCTCACTATTGATTGCAAATCAAATTCAAAAAATGGGTTGTTTTGAACAAAGAATAATTCAGAATGTTAAAGATTCTTTCGCTAGGGTTCATCATGAAGAAGTTGTGACTGAGTTTGAAGAACTCTAACTTTATCTTGTGACACTTGCAAATGAGTTAGAACGGATTTAAGAGTTTCTTTGTTGATGGAGATTGTGTTGTCTTCAGTAGTGCTTATTAGTGTTCAGTAACTCTAATAATTCTAGACTTCAATCCATTTTTAAAGATTGAATGAGACCTTGTGCAGGTAGGTCTAAATTACAATCAACTCAACAACAAATAGGGCTTCTTGCAACTCTGACATGTATAGAATTCAAACACTCAACCATTTCAATGTAGACTCAAAAATGGTTGTTGGGTTCAACCAAGAATACACCCAACAAGTACAATATCAACTTGATTTCAAAAAGACAAGTAAACTTACAAAAAAAATATTATTTGCAAGTTACAATTGATGTTGATTTTGATCTTCAAATTTGAATCCTTGACAGTGCTTTGAGGTCATAAAGTTCTCCTTTGATTATTAGCTTGATTTGTGCATTGTTAATATGATTTAAAACTTGATTGCTTGAATATACTTTGCAGCTACTCGATTGCATGTTCTTTGATTGAATTTGCTTGAATTTCATTAACTTCTTGTGTACTCCATGTGTATATGGTCATATGACAAATTCCAATTGTAGTTTAAGTGTCAAAACTAGACACAAAAATAATCATCCAAGACACCATCACACATGCACATGGGTGCAAAAAATTCCATCGACCCCCTTATTCAATTTCAGGACAAGTCTAGGCCAAAGGACCATTGCAAAATGAATAATTTTATTAAATAAGTTGATACAAGGTGCAATTTTCAACTAATGTTTGTGTTCACCTTTTCAATGAGTGCATTAAACTTCTTTTAAAAATTTTAAATGATCATGTTACCAATTTTACAATTCAATTTGTCATTTTCTCTCTAGATCAAAATCTTGTGCACCATATACACTATGGTTATTTTGAGAAAAGCTTGTGCACTGATTTGCCACAACTCTTTTCTCCAGGAGACTATTTCACATACAATATCCCACTTAAAGAGTATATAGAGTAGTTGAACTACTCCAGACATAAAGAAATCAATTTCAAATATAAAGTAATGATTGTTTGTTGCTCTGCCAATTGGGACAAGGACTACCAATTAAAAAAAAAAACAAATATTTCCTTACTCTACATATTTGATCCCAGTTATGCATGGGAGTTGTATTCCTTCTAGCCATCTATCGATGCTAGTCCACAATCTGAGTGTAGTCTAGACTAAAGAGTTGTTCATAATGAACCACATGCTCATTCTCTCAAACAAACAAAAACATGGGGTGTGAGGATCATAGTAGATCTCAAATCGAGCTACCACATGGACTCCATCGGGGATGATTTTCTTCACAAATGGATCATTCTGCAGTAATGTTGTGGACCTTCAAAGACCTCCACGTACAAACCCCAAGACAAAGGTCATTGAGAGATTACTAGATCAAAATTGGAACATATTTGAAGGAGGAAAATTGTCATAAAAAATAACCTCTATGTGAGAGGTACGATCCATAAAAAGCCATGATCATTGCCACTATATCCAAACACTATCATTGTAAAGTTCCAAACAAATATGAGAGGGAGCAAGGGCCACAGTGCTTTGGAGCATCCAACACGGAGAGAATTGACACGTCGATCTAAATAACATATAGAGTACCAGCACGAAAAGTGTTGAACGATGCTAGAGGGTGCCAACAAACCAAGCCACGAGTGCAATCTCAAAGCCAAGCCATCTACTTGAATTTGTGATTGGTGAATCACATGGAGGCTAGAACAATACACTATGAATGGATCTCTGACTGGTAGCAGAATTTAGGGTTAGATTTCATCACAAGAAGAGTCGTGCAATATGCATACCTATGTGATGCCACTGAAATCATTGAGAAAAACACCTTTGCAAAAACCCTAAAGAACAACATAGTCCATTCATTGATGGTTATAATTGATGCATTTTGTGCTTCCCTTTCCTTGTTCCACTTTTTGATTCTATCTCTCCTCCCTGCACTTCCATCCCTGACTGAACTTCAATTCCTTTTAATACCACCTCGTCGCTATCTTAATTGTTGCTTCTATAATCTCAATCCGCGTACCTCTTGTATTTTGCAAGGATCCCTGACCTGGCCTTGTAGATCCATCCCAAGGGTGATCATGTCGAGCCTTTGATCACGTGTTCGATCCACATTATTCAATGAATTGCATCATAATACTTTGATGAACTGAAGTTGACTAGTAATGTTGAGGAATAAATTGTTAAGTAATGAATGGCATAACATATGATGCTAGAAAATCGTGATCAACCAATCTCAGGGAAAACCCACAAAAAAACAAAACAAAATAAATCGTTCTTACCAGGCACTAGTTCTTACAGAATGATGGTGTGAGGGGGAAGTCGTTGTTCTCTCATCTGCGTTGATCTATGTATGTGGTGTTGATGGCATTACATATTGGTGTGGGTTTGTGGATGTTCAATACAGGGGTGCTCTATGGCTCTTCAAATCAAATGATAATTAAGCTTTGAGGCTTTGCATGATGCCCAAACAGAGTACCAACTGTGTTTCCATAATCCATTGATTAAGTGATGCAATCTACGTTGAGGGATCGTTGGATCGATATGGATCCAATGTTTCTTCTTCAAATTCTCGTGGTTTAGCTTCAAATAATGCATGTCTCATGCATTGATCATCCAGAAGAACCAAATATGCAACATATCGATATCAAAACTAGAGATCTACCAAATTGCCAGATTTACATAATAGTTCTCTTTAGAGAATTCGAGAGTTTTCTTATCATACAAGTTCCTATGGTATCGACAAGTGAATACAACTCTAAGACTTCTTTAGAATTTTGAATTGCTCATGGATCACTACCATGAAGCATCTTCATATTAGATAAACCTCTCATGGATGACTACCATGAGGAGCTATTGGGCCCTTAGGACTAAAAGAGCTCTAATACCATGTTAAGAAATAGAAAACAAGACAGGACAAGAGACACAAGAGCTTGGTGGAAAAGTTCATGAATGAAAATCAATACCTCATCAAGAGATATGATAGGAGGAGGCAAAATAAGATCTAATACACACTTAGGATAAAAACTATATCCCACAATGTGAAATATATAAAGGTGGAGTAGAACTTCATGATTATATAGGAGTCACAGACTAACAAAGCCTTCCAATAACATTGTTCTACATCCCCACTCTAATGAATGATAAAAATTCTTCCCTTTGTCATAAATCTTGTTTAATCATTCAACATCGATCCAACTTCAATTTAGGACTCAATGGATTCAAAGTAGGTTGAATAAACCACCTCATAGATTTCATTTAATGTTGTTTCTAAATCGACACATTTCTTTGTAATTCACATCACTCATAAAGGAAGGTTTTTTTTGTCACATATAAGTCCATAAACATGCATGACATAGAATTCACCTAGGCACCACATAGTACGTGAATATTATCCATTCTGGCAATTGGTTGATTTGTTGATTCTCTCCTACATTGTGGCATATTGATCTCATTCGCCCAAGTTGTTTTCAGCATCTAATTGAGTTGTATCGATGACCCAATGAAAAATTGGCAGGCATAATGATGACCCTCAATTCCCTCATATTCCAATAATACCCTGGAAATTCTTGTTGAGATTAGGGTACCTTGGGAAGTGGTCCCCTTGTGGTTTTCAGTCTCTAACCACAAGTGGGAAATACATTGGGACTATTTACCTTGTACATTATGTCCAATTCAACTTTGACTTCACTTAAGTCAAAAAAGTTGATTTTTTGTCACTTAAGGAAAAAGCGACTAATTATTCACTAAGTGAGTCAATGAGGGGACATAAAGTGAACTTAGGGAACTTAACCCAAAGTGGGTTTGTGAGTGAGATTATTGTGGGATGATCTCAACCTTTGATTAGAGATGGGATGGAGAGATCTTAGCCATCAATCTCTTATGTTTTCTCATGGAGGTTCAAGAGGGGCGCATAGGGCCTAAGGATGTGTTATCACCCCATAAATTGTGGGAATCAACTTATGACTTGGATATTATGGATATTATCTGTATCTAGTGTTTTTATTGGAAAATTGATTTTCATTTTGCAAAAAGAAAGAAAAAGAAAAGAAAAAGAAAGAAAAGAGGGCAA
>SNQJ01S0213041.1:0-15939 GCA_010110895.2 Picea sitchensis | reverse complement strand
CCATAAAGGGTAATAATTTGCCACAATTTGTGCATAAATGTATGCACACTTCGATGCTAATATCATGAAATTTAATTGCTAGGTGGATAACCATTTAAACCATAGCTAATCCATTCACATGTAGGTTGAAATCAACCTCAACATATATGTTCCAATAGAGTATGGAAACAAATATTTGGGTTTGATCCTCACAAACTTTCCCTCTCGTACACATGTCACAAATGTCAAGTATTAGAGTTGTATATTTCAATGCTCATAATCATAAACAAAGCAGTGAAAGAGGTCAAGTAGAGCTTGGCCTTTGTGCATTTTGTTGCAAAACAATGACATATAGAGAGGTCATGAAAAAGGGTTCCTACCCAAAATATAAAAGAATGAATAAATCAGTTAATGGAGGTTGTAAATGCACAAATAGTTTAACACGAGCCTCATATCAATCTAATTACCATACAAACATCACACAATGGAAATGAAATGCAAGTTTCTTCCTTGCTTAGAGATTACCTTGTCCATTTCACTTGGGTTTAGTGGACTTGGTGTTGAATACATGGTGGGATCGACCTCCATTAACATATTAAAACCAAATGCACAAGCCCATGGCCAAATTCCTTCAATATTGGCAACATATGCCCAACAAACATACCATACAATATTTGGGTTATTCAACATAGTTTCATCCTTACTTGTAGAGGAAAAAGTATCATATAATGAGAAAAGGAGCATTGATTCCAACCAATCCAAGCTTCCAAGCATTCAGAGGTATGAAAGGGCAAGGTGCCCCCTAGTTCCATAAACATCCATGCAAATAAACTAGGGTGGAGCCAATACTTTGACCTCTAAACACCATTAGAAACTTTGAAGATATTACCTAGACTGCTAAAGAAAATGGTCATCTAAGAATGCAACAAAGTGTATCATTTCTAACTAATGCTTCGAGAAGCATCATGAATATAAGGTATGCTATCTCCATTTTGTGGGATAACTAAGACGATGATGTCTCGAGGCCCTTAGGTTGTAGATATGGAGTGCCAAGAGACAACATGACTAGTAGTGTCCATTTGCACATACAAAATCCCACTCTATCACCACATTTTGATCCATTCTCAGCACATACACCACACCAGCTAGCTTTTGGAAGGAAAATGGGTCTTGCTCCATGTAGTACAATTCACGTATTGTGGTAGGTAATCACCCTAATATTTAAGGCATTTAAACATGTTGTATTTGAGTTGCTTTTGATTATACAATTCCTTCTTTGAAATTATTATTTTGACCATGTTTCACCTTGGTGAGTGTCATATATTTCCTAGTGAGTGGCCAACCTTTGGGGAAGGTTTGTGACTGGGGTTCCCTTAAGAGGTTATCGTACCATTCCTGACCACACTTACGACTTTTCTCTCATTACACTCCCAACATATTGTCTTCTTCTAGGCCCTTTGACTTCAGTGACCCAAGAAGGGAATGTACCTCATTTCATGGGAAGAAGGGGTTGAAAGCTCAAGGGGATGGTTGCTGGAAAAATATAAAATCCAATCATTAACATTCTAGATGCTCGCTCAATGATCTTGAGGTGAATGAAATGTTTCTCATAAAAAACTAATGGGACCCATGAAAAATAAGTAATACAAAATGACAACCAAGGTGGAGAATGTGTGGGAAATGTTTTTAATGCTTAGGTAGAAGACCCACACATGTTTCAACTTGGGGAAGAATGATGTGACTAGGGTAGAGTCAATATGGGAACATTTTTTCATTATTAGGTAGAAGCCCCACCTTGGATTCGACCTAGAAACATCCTAAAAGAATAGAAGGCAATAAATGGGCTTGGAGAAAGGTTGCATTGAAAACAAAGGTGCAACACACCCCCTACAAAGGAACCCATAAATGAGACAATACAAGCCCCTATATGTCATGAAACTCATTGACCTATGAAGTCTAAATCCATTTCCACCTCATCATCCACTACATGACCTTGAAAGGCCATCCTTGGAAGCATCCCCTACTTGAGAGTTTTGGTCTACCTAATAGGAATTTTATGACACCCCTCCCATACCTAGACTTGGTCAATTGTATAGGGTCTTGGAGAGTTTATTTAATTTGATGAGGTAGTTTTGATGCACATGTTTAGGTGCCTTTCTTATTAKATGTGGTTTACACTTGTCATGATATMTTTGAATTGAGATCTTTGGAGGGCGTACCCTTTCGTTTTGCAAGACCTTGCTTGGTGGCCAGTTTTGGGAGAACAAGCCTAGCTTGGGGTTCCATGGAGAAAAAATCCCACAGGTTGGATGGTGTAGACCCGAACAAGGGATCATAGAGACATTCCTTTGGATTCTTACATGGCACCATGGAGGATCTTACCCATCCCCTATTACCCAAACAACTTTCCTAAGAGAGGAAAAACATCACTTTTTGAGGCTTGACATCATGCTTGAGGGGGTTTGGTGGTGATGGAGTTATTGCACATTTAAACTTGGCATGATTTGACCGGAGGAGACACATATTTACCCTATCACATGAAGAGGAGGCTCAAGGATCCCCAACTACCTCTTTCTTCTTCTCCAACAACTTGGAAAAGTGTCAAAACGTCCTCTAAAGGGGTGACACCATCTTACTTTTAGGGTTCTAATGTGTTAAAGTGAAAATTAAATATTGTCATTTGGTTCAAGGGATGAGATAAGGGTTTTTGACCCATTATCTTATGTTTTACCCTTTCTAAGTGGACAAACTATGTTTTAAGACTTTTTTATAAATAGAGATCATGTGAATCTCATTTCATAACATAACTCTCCTATTTGGAGAAGTAATTGGATGAAATTTCTGCTACCCTTGGGGATTTTCTCTCTCTTTTTAATTTTGTCATGGTTTACTTTTATATTGGTGGAAGGAAGTGGTGCACTACCTCCTATGGAATATTTCTCTTGCATATTGGTGGATAACTCTTGGTAAAGTAGAAGTTTATCTTGTTGATTCTTGCTCTAGTTGAAGGGTTTCATCTTGTTATTGTCTCTTTTTCTTAGTTGCAAGGTTAAATAGTTGAACTTATTGGGGAGTATAAGTGCATACAACCCCATTAAGATCATCAATTTTGTCTTCTAAATAATTTGTTCCTTAAGGAAGTGCTAGGAGAAGTAAAAAGACTTACACCATCCTAGCACTCTTGTAGTTAGATTTACTTGCCTTGGGGAGTAAGAGGATTTACACCCACAAGGAATTAGTATATTTAAATAACTCTTTGACTCCATAACCCAATAGTCAAGGAAATAATCATTTACATTTTTTCCTTGGAGAAATAAAATAGTGCATTGGGAAACGTGAATTTTTGTCATTTCAACTTTCTGAAATTTGGGTTTTGTTCCTTGTTCCTAGAGCACCTCTTAGCCACTAGGGAGTCCCCTCTAAATGGATATTTCTTTCTTATGTTATAAAATTTCATCTTCATCCATTAGAGCTGTAGAAACCCTATCTTTCTTTCACTCATAACTTGCTTTTCAACTGTCAAAATTAGCTAAGAGTTTGCCACTTTTATCTACTTGGTCTAGCACAAAATTAGGGTGGATTCTTTGTGAGTTTTGGTGGTTGAATTTACTCCTGTAACAACACATTTTATACATCCATAAGGCTGCAAAATATTTCTGCAAACACCTTTTTATTACAACCTTCTTTCAATGATACAATATAATGCTATCTTACTTGGGTTGATCTAGTTGTTTCTAGTTTATCTCTTGCTATTTCAACTAGACTTTTAGCAACTTATTTTGCAGAATTCATTATCATTTTTATTGCTGATATATATTGTTACTAACTTATGAAATTAGGGAAAACAATATTAACTGGCTTGTCCATCATATACTTGGGCTTGTATCATTGTTTTCCTTGTGTCTCGGGCAGGTACAATCAACATTTGCAAGGTCTACTACTTATTGGAAACTATTGGCTACCATCAAGACCTTACTCAAGCCCTAGCTACCATCAAGACCTTACTCAAGCCCTTCTACACACATAGAAACTTGACCTATAGGGACATTCATTCATACATGAAACTTTCCATTTCTTTACCCCCTAGGGTCACCGAGATTCCCCCCTTGAAGTGACCACTTCACCTCTAAAGTGACGAGAACACCTACCTAAGGTGACAATGGGTAGGTTCTCTCTTAGTTGTCGCCATTTGGTGGTTGGGTCGATATTTACCCAACCTACAACTTGTGTGATAACAGGGTCAATGCCAAGCACCATGATCAAGAAATGAGAGTCCTAGTACAATGTTTGCTCATATAAAGGCCAATAATACACCATTCATCCCATTTTGTTTACTTGTAAAAAAAAATTAAAATCATAAGGCAATAATGGTTGCAGAATAGTACACAAAGTTATATCATCAAATTTCACCATTTATGCCCTTAAAAAAATAAAACTAAAAATCCACAACTATTCTATTGCATACAATTTTTTTCAAGAGATGGATTTTAAACCTATTCTGATTGTGTGGAAAAAACTATATTATACAATTTACCAACTATGAGATTAGAAACAAAATTCCATCCAAGGGTGTGATGATAGGAGACTCAAAATTCAAGCATAAATAAATTACTAAAGATTTTCATATTCACATGGTTCTTGAATATGGAGAAATGGATCTTGATTAGATTCTTTTGCACACACAATAGGAAATAGGTGTTGTGAGAAATCAAATAGTTGAGAATAGTTGAGAGATCAAAGTACAAACACAATTAATTGTGGGTGGACATTTTTTCAAGTATCCATGTGTGGGGCACAAATAACTATGCACACAGTATATTGTGGTACCATTATTTAGGATCAATCTCATTGTCCTACAAATGTTGTATATGGTGCACTCAAGATCTAGGGATTTATAGTTTCTTCATGTATTACCAAGCTAGCATGTACCATTTACCATTACTATGCTACAAGAATACAATAGAACACATAAATCTTGATGGAAATATCTCTTTGCTTGTTGACAACAATAGTCATAGAACTTTGGTGTTGTTTATCCTCTCAATGGTTGTAAATAAGGAAGTTGCACACATTATATATACTAAGTGCATCATCCTCACCAATATTGACATGGACCCTTACACAAAACACACCACGTGAAATTTTCCTCAATCAACGCCTCAACCTCTACCAAAGTAAATTCACTCTAAAACTTCAACTACTGATGTGATGCAACTATTATAGTTTTTGTTTTCCTACTCACTATATGTTTGAAAAAACTACAATATAGTTTTTATGGACTCACAAGCATGTGCATAGGTATTCGGGGCACAACACATTATTATTGTTTGCTAAATTTCTGAAGCACCGATCTTCCTAAACTAAGAGGAAATCTATGATGATTTTAGTCTAAAATGACAGGAATGTATGTGACATAAGAAACCACACATCCCCAAGAGCACACCTCCCACGAGGGTGCACAAATAGAGTGATAACTTATTTTTTTATGAATAAATTTACACAATTAACCTTGAGATGCATACACGTAGTTAAGTATATAGAATTTAATATTATTTTATAATAAGGTAGACCATTTGAAATAGGATATAAGAATGTCATTTCCTCATGAATAAAAAAATAAATATGTTTTGAGTTATTTTATGTTCTATCTCATTTCTTATTATTTGGGTTTTCTTTGCATATATTATTAGTTTTCAAATGTGATGCACCTTGTGCCTCATCAACTAAAGATTTGTGTGATTTAGTGAGAATTAAATGAACTGGTGTTGTGGATGTTTTTAACAAAATCACTTACCAAGGTGCAACCTATAACATTGGGGAAGATGCACAAGTTGAGGTAGTCCATAGGGTTAGTCATCTTTTGCTATAAATAGGCTTATGTATGGAGTTGAAAGAGTGTGGAGTTGCACTTGACCAACAAAACTCTCAACTTTATATCAATCTAGTAGTTGAAGGTGGGCACTTGTTGCATGATATTTAATAGTATGAAGACCAGTGGGTTGAAGGAAATATTGAGATGTTAATGAGGAATGATTCTACTTTGTTGAGTCCAAGTGAAAAGGAGTCACATGCCATTGAAGAAAGGTATATTACTATTATGAAGAGGAAGTTAAGTATAAATACAAGGAGAAAGTCTTTAAATAACACAAGTAAAATGAAGGTGGAATTGAAAACCTCACTGACAATGAAAATAGTTGGGCAATATATGAGTGCCTTGGAAATAGGAAACCATTGCAATAACTGTGTGAGGGGTGCACCTAAAGAATTATTCGGCTCTAAATATGGAAAAGTGTTGGTTGTAATATTAGTTTTAGAAACTARTGGAGATACCAATTCTAAGACATCCATGGAATGCCTAGGTAGTAATAAAATTTGTGCATGCATCCCCTTTAAACCATGATAGTTATAAACAAATAAAATGTTTAGCTACATAACCCAACAACCTATTATATTCTTCTAAATTTTCACTATCCAAGAAAACAATGATCCTATTTATCAACCATATCAATGCATAAGTAAGAAATTAAACTAGGTACTCTTCATAAATCCAAATAGGTCACAAGACTACTATGTAGTTCAACTATTGTAACCAAGTACAAAATCTATTCTTGAGTCTGCCCACAAGTAAATTATGCATGTATGTATTTGAGCCCAAATTTTTCTACAAGCATACAACCACTTAAATATCTTAACACGAGGCTAATAATAACGAGCCATATCTTACATCCCATGCATGCATATGTATATAACTAGATATATGTGGCTGAAATTGCTTCAAAATATTCCAAAAATGATATGTACTCAAAAATTTGTTGTAAGGATAAAACCAAACACAATGTGCATATAGTCCTTTATTAGACCTAGATATTCATTGTAAGTTTTAGGATGATTTAGTCTCCAAATTCAAATATATTTTGATAGCAAACCAAAATCCATAAAATATACATTGGTATTTAGCAGGATGGCCAAAAGTAGTTTGAGCATGCACAAAAAGTTACTAAATATGACCTTCATGAAGAATCAAGTCCTAGGTCATCCCATCTCATTAAAAAAATTTGTGTAAACACCAATTGAGTCACTTTAACCATCCATGTGGTATAGATTATGCCATGCATGGATGACGATGCTCCATGCAGTCACTTTAACCATCTCATCCATCATCTCTGACTAATTCTACTATGAAGTTGTTAAACATGTGAAGTTAAAAAGAAGAGTGAAAAATGTATCAATAACATTGTATTTTATTTTATTATATGGGTTAATATTCACACATATATATAGAGGGGAAGGTACATATGAAATTATAATCATCTCAATCAACTTATTAAATTATAATTATCTTATAATCAATTAACCTATTAAATTAACAAGTTGGTTACTTGAATTGGAACATTAATACAAACCTACTCGATGGAGAGGTGATATAAACACTTTAACATGAAGAAAGGAACAAAAATAAATATATATATATGTGTGTGTGTGTGTGTGTGTGTGTGTGTGTGTGTGTGTGTGTGTGTGTTGATTATTTGGGTTGGTTGTTATTGATGTCAACCCTTGAAGAAAGTTTGGTAGTGAATTCCGATAGCACAAAGGTTTGGGTAATGGACCCAAGTTTGTTTGGTGTATAATGGTATGAGTTTTAATATATTTGAAGGAAAGACTATTCTAGATGGATAATACATGTCATGTCATTTCTAGTTGTATGTGGAACGTCACATAACTCCTCACAGTTAGAGAGTTATGGCCATGTGAAGTTGGAGAACCTTCATGAGTCATCTAGAAGCCCCAAAAGGTCAAAGTAGTCAAAGTGGTTGCAAAGAGGAAATTATTTAAATAATAAAGTGAAGTAATAGAGAGGGGGGGTGAATCAGTAATAGAGAAATTTAATCCTTTTTAACCATATAATCCAAGTGTTATATCAATGTAGCATTATCATCTAATAATTGGAGAGTAAATAAACAATGAACAAATGAACAATCATACACATACATAGTACACCATTGTTTTACGTGGAAACCCAAAGCGAGAGAAAACCACATAATGCTTTTTCTTATATGTCTTGAAATCACATTCATTGGAAGCACCAACTTCCTTTGTTTTCCAGCTGCAACTGTAAGGAGGCTCCAACCCCCTAATTTCTCAGGCTACAACCCGAGGGAAGCTCCAACTCCCCTATTCTCTGGAAACAACCAGAAGGAGGCTACAAAACCCTATGTTCTCTGGCTAAAACCAGAAGGTGTCTACAACCACCTATCCTTGCCTTGTCCAACCTTCCTAACATATAAGTAGAATGATGGAACCACCGTCACACTATCACTGTGATATATACCACTGTACAATTGTACCAACCTGTACCACTAGCCTACAACCAACATGTACCAATAACCTGAACCATGCATCAACCATGAATCTACCTGTAAATCAACTTGTAATCAAATTGTACCATAAACAAGTGCATCATCCATACACCAAACTGTACAAAACCTATACCATGAACAAGTGCATCAACCATGCACCAAACCTATACAAAACTTGTACCATGAACAAGTGCATCAACCATGCACAAAACCTGTACAAATAACCCGTCACAACAACCTATCACAACAACTTGTCTCATCAATCTTATCAACCAAATTATATATACTCACCAAGATCAATCACCAAGACAACTCTCAAATATGTGCATCAACCAACCATAACAAAACAACTCATAATCATCACCAAGATCAATATGTGCTTCTAATAATATGCCAATATAAGTATGCTACATCATCCATAAACCATGTGTCAACATTACTACTAACAAGTGCCTCCAACCATGTACCAAGTATGTACCAATCATGTATCAACTACTCATCAACTATGACTCATCAATATGTACCAACATCATCAACTATACACCTCATGTATGTGCCAACTAATCAACTACTTTTCTCAACCATGTACCCAACATGTACCTCAACCAAAAACCCTCATCAATTTCATCATCCAGATATGATTTGTAACTCTATAATATAAATTTTGTATATGATCACATACCTGCAAATCCTCCTTAACTTTAACAACAAGAGACTAGCATTTTCATCAAATTTTACTTTAGCCTCACATGACTAGTTTTGGATTAGTCAACAACCCTAACTTGAAATAATCATAACTATCTACCTGTAATGAATAATGATTTGAAAATAGTACACAATGTTCTTCAGTGTGTTTTGTTCCATTCCTCCAGGTTTCACTACTTGGAACCTCTCAAAAAAGGATTTATAGCAAAAATGGCATACCTTGTTGAATTATGGCTTATTCTAGAGAGCGACCTTGTAGAGTGTGCCCCACATGGAATATTTGTTGAATATATATGAAAATGTTACAAAAAATACTAAATATTGTACTCTAACCAACACATTTTGTCTTACTAAATTTGGATATTTTTGAAGAATTTATGATGTTTTTACTCGAAACACTTGTTTTAGACTAGTTTCAGGACTAGCCACAAACCCTATTTTCCACGTCGTGTAACTCCAAAAATACAACGACCCACAAGCTGAAATTTTTACCACATATACTTGGATATTTTTACTCAATTTCCTATCAATTTCATGCTCTGAATAATTCTATAAAAAACGTTATGGAAAAAATGATGAGATGACTTGTAGATAACATACCTCTGAAAGCATCATCAAAAGAATTTATCCTCCCTTGAATTCCGACATTCTTTTCTGCACCTTCCCTCTAAAATTCGGCTTAGATATCCTTTGGTTACCTCATTCACCTATATATATTCAATATTCTCAAGTGTGATGTTAAATGAGAGATCCTTTCCTCTTATTTATACTCTCCAAGTAGCTTCCTTAGAAGCATCTTCTAGGTCACTTTGCCTTCTTTCCTTATTTTAGGGTTAACCCACTTCTAATTTCTCCATTAAATTTATTATTTAAATAATTTATTTTGTATTCACTTTGAATTATAGTACACTCATCACTTCACTTTATTATTTTCCTTCTAAAATCTCTTAAACCACTTTGACTACATTGACCTTTTGGGGTTTCTAGATGACATATGAGGGTCCTCCAACTTCGTATGGCCATAACTCTCTAACCGTGAGAATTTATGTGATGTTCCACATACCACTAGAAATGGCATGACATGAACTAACCATATAGAATAGTATTTCCTTAAAATATATCAAAAATCATACCATTATCCATCAAACAAACTTGGGTCCATTACCCAAACCTAGGTTCTCCAACTTCTCATGGCCATAACTCTCTAACCGTGAGGAGTTATTTGATGTTCCACATACCACAGGAAATGGAATGACATGTAATATCCATATATAATAATATTACCTTCAAATATATTAAAACTCATACCATTATACATGAAGCAACCTTGGGTCCATTACCCAAACCTTTGTCCTACTAGAATTCGTTATCAGACTTTCTCCAAGGGTTGAAATCAGTCTACAATATCACTCTCCAATGGTTGACATCAATGAAAACCAACAATCCATACCAACTATCCATCAACCTAAGCCAATTGTCTGACAATATCCCCCTTTGGCGTTGATGGAAACACCAACATTGATGGACACACTTAGTCATGATAACATTCATGTTTATACTCTTCATCAATGTTTCTATCTCTCCCCCTTTGACATCAATGGAAAAGGGTATCTCCCTTTGGGGCTACTCCCATTGAATGAACTCTCTTTGTGGCTTCTCCCCTTGTCTACGTGCCTTTGATTTTTCTTTGTGTTTGTAAGCCTATGATTACTCTATTTCCCTTCATATGAATAACATATCCCCCTTTGAAAAAGGGTATCAATCTGAATTCATATCTCTCATTCTTCCCTTGTGATAATTGATCCCCTTGGAAACATGCCTCTATTATCTCTCTCCAAGCATTTACCTTTGCATCTGATAAATCTCTCCCCCTTTTTCCTATTTATGGTGCTTCCTCATGTACATCTAAGACATATAAGATAAGTATTCAAAAGAATTCATTTTGGAGTAGAAATTACTCCTAGTCTTTGGCGAAGATACTCAAGGGCTTCCCATGGAAGAGGTTTTGTAAAGATGTATGCCACTTGTTCTCTTGTTCCCACATATTCAAATATGATGTTCTTCTCTGCAACCTATTCTCGTAGAAAGTGATAGTTGATTGGAATGTGCTTCGCCTTGGAGTGCATCACCGAGTTTTTTGAGATACTGATGGCGCTTGTATTGTCACAATATATTGGAATGGGCTCATCATACTCAACCTATATAACTATCAAAGTTTGTTTCATCCATAGAACCTGTGTACAACATGTTGTTTCTGTAATATACTCTGCCTCGGTTGTAGATAAGGATATTGATGATTGTTTCTTTCTTAGCCAAGATACTAAAAACTCACCCAAGTAGAACGTTGCTCCATTGGTGCTTCATCTATCATCAATGAAACCTTCCCAATCTGCATCTGTGTAGGTAATAAGTGATAGATCCTTTCCTTTTGGATACCATAATCCAAACTCTTATGCTCCTTTGAGATATCTGAAAATCCTCTTCATTGCTAATACATGTGATTCCTTTGGTGCTTCTTGAAATTGTGCCACCTATCCAACTACCTGCATTACATCTAGTTTGGATGCTATCACATATAGTAAGCTACCAATCATTGACCTATATTTCCTCTGGTCTGTAGAATTTGAATCATCATATTTTCTCAACTTGCAACTAGGTTGAATAGGAGTGGTAACTGGTTTTCAATATTCCATTCCGAACCTCTTTATCATTTCTCTGACATACTTAGTTTGAGAAATAAAAATTCCTTGGTTTCTTTGACATATTTGAAGACCCAAAAAGAAGGATAGTTCTCCAAGTAATGAAATTTCAAATTCATTCTACATATCCTTTTTCAAATTTCCGGCTTAACCTGTCATTAGTACTACCAAAACAATATCATCAACATAAATTTCAATTAATAAAATATTACCTTGAGTTACCTTGATGTAGAGGTTGTTTTATGCACTTCCTTTCCATAGTTAGTAGGGAGTTTTGTATTGTTGTTTCTGAGAATTACTCTGTTTTGAATGTGAACTGATGTATGCACTACATGTGTCCAAAAACTATCTGCCAATTTGGAATCCATTAGCATTGTTCCAGCCATTTCCTGTATAATTATCATCCATTATCATAATGTTACTTTGTCTCTGAACCAGTCTCTGAACCAATATATGAATCCATACTCTCGTCCACTGTCATATATCTGTCCAAACCTGCTAAGTGTTCTTACAAATCCATCTATGTCCATACTATCCAAGACTCTACTTGCGCAATTGTCCATAATGCTGACCCATTTATCACTATAATATCATGAAGTCTTGATTAATATATCAAATTGTACTTCTGCTAATTGACTACTCTAAATCTGTCTTCTCAAATTCTACAAGTTGCTCAAAGGATGGTTCTTTTGTCTATCACAACTATCACATAGAATCCCCCTGTATAATATTCATATTACTTAGGAGTCTCTAAGTCAGATGGATCAGAACAATTTATACTCTGATGTGTATTCATCATCATATTCATTGGTAGATTCATCAACATCTTCATTGGTAGATTCATTAGCATCTTCATTGGTAGATTCATTACCTCTATGAGATCTGACTTCTTTCTTTATGTCTGTGGATTAATCTTTCACTACAATTACTGAAAGTACAATCTCTTGAACATGTTCCTTATTTACATGTCCTTCCTTTCTTTCAGTTATTTTCCAAACATTTTTATATCTGACATCTTTCTTTTTCTTTGTAGAATTTTATTCGTCTTTCTTTATTGCCAATCTTACAACATCTGGTACCTGGTCTTTGTTCACTTGTTCTTCATGTTTTCTTATCCATACTTTATTATATCTGATATCGATGTTCTCTTTCATGGAAGTATTGATCATGCTTCTACAATCACTGGCTATGTGTCCATAGTTATGACATTTTTAGCATTCAATGTTACGTGCGGCCACATAGTCACTTCTTTCTTGAAAATTTCTTTTATAATCCCTGCAATCTGCAACCTTGTGTCCAAAATTAGTACAATAAAAACAATGACCATAAAAGAAATTTGCATACCTGGGAGTGGATGATCTTCTTTGTGGTGTAGTCCTTATGAATTTCCTCCTTGACTGATCATGATTATGATTGAAGCTTCTTTGTGTCTTGAACATGGATGGTATTCTTGAAGATGTATCTTTATTAGTTTTCTTAGATTCTGGTTGACCATGATTCCTTCTTTTGAGTACTTCTGCATAACTCTTTCTATTTTCTTCATTCTTCTTTTCTAGCAATGTAGAGTGCTTCTCTTCATTCTCTACAGATGTTGTGAATGTTTATATCTCTTCAATGTTCTTGTTGAGCTTGACAATTTTTACTCTTAATATGACAACTTCTTCTCCAAGATTCTCAACCTCTTATTCTTTCTTCATTATCTGATACTTCATGACCTCTTCTGTTCTCTTTGCTTATTCAAGTTGGATTTTCATTGTAATTATTTCTTCTTCCAGTCTTGTCTCTTCTTGATCAAACTCTTCCTCAAGTTGGTTTAAGTCATCGGTTCTTTCCTTGAGATGATCCATCAGTATATTTTCTCTCTTTTTTGCTTCTTCATTTTGTGTTGTTATGTTGGCTTCTAAACATTTCTTTTGATATTCTAGAGTTTCTTCAATTCTTCTGGCCTCTTCTAGTTGAGCTCTTAAATTATTGATGACATGTTGATCCCTTTCGGAACCTTGAACACTTTCCTTTTGCTTCATCAATTCTTTCTTGGATGACTTGTTTTCTTCTTTTTATTTCTTTAGATATTTAATTGCACTGATCAATTTTTCTCTATAATCAACTTATGCTTCTTCATAGTCTTCCTCTTCTGAATCTATCCGACATGATGATCATCTTTCTTCTTGTTCTGTATCTACATATTCTTTGGCATTTTATGAATCTGTTATTGGTGAAGAATATATGTCATGTAACTTATCCCAAATTTCTTTGGTTGATGAACATTTACCAACCTTTTCTCTTACCAGATTAGGTAATCCTTCCCAGATGAAATCCATTGCTATTTTGCTATTCTTCTTCAATTCCTTCTTGGCTACAATATTTTCCCTTTTTGAACTATCATATCATGTAACAACTGATAGCCAAATATAATTTCCCTATGCCTGTAAAAATACTTCCATCCTTATGATCCACATCTCATACTTAAAACCATTATGACCATTAAACATTGGTACTCCATTCTCAGAATAATCCATGATCTCCTTTCAGTGGTTAAACTGTATCCTGACAGAACTAGATCTGATAACAATTATTTGATTACTAAGAGGGGGGTGAATCATTAATAGAGAAATTTAATCCTTTTTAACCATATAATCCAAGTGTTATATCAATGTAGCATTGTTGGAACAGGGCTAGACCTGGGGTTCAACCCTTAAGAGCGCACCAAAAAAACCCTAACTATTGACCCTTTCAACAACACCTGCAAAGAATATGAAGTATCACCCGAGATAGAGGCAGGGGTGGTTGCAAGACTTAGATGTCTGCAAGCGTAGCTGGGACACTGATATGTGATTACATATTTTACAGGGAACTTAGCATAGATCATTCGTCAATATTTAACCCGTATGGTACTTCGCAGATAACACAGAGCATCATAGTGAATACTTATACTAAAGATGGTTCAGTTTTAGCCACATAAATATGGGTTAGGTTCAACAGATCAAGCACTAAGCATCTTTTATATCAGATCTAACATTCATTCATATATCATCAACACAAGCATAAATAGATCTATTAATCACAGCAAGCACTTAGACAAAAGGAAACAACACATTAGATCAAAGCACAAATTATCTCTATATTATCTCACCCCCACCCTGGGGCTACGTCCACAAAGTATTCTCTATATTATCTCGGTCAAGCAATTACAACACAGAGCTTTAATGATCCTTACTTCGCACATGACAAAAGATCTGTGCAGCTCGCTAGATCCTTCTTCCTTGCACTTCAACACAAAGCTATGACAACTTGCACTTAGCTTCTCAATCTCATGCACAGAGCACTTCAAGATACATCTGATCACGTAGATCTAGTACTAGCACTAAGCCTTTAGCTATACATCACATAGATGTACTACCCTCTCTTCTTCTCTATTTACATTGCCTATTTATAGATTACAAAATGGGCCTAAGCATGGGTAAACCCATGGGCCAACATCCCTTTCCCGTTACATCAACCCAAAACCCTAAAATGGACCCAAAAATAGGTCTTTCTTCCATAATTTTCGCTTCGCATTGCGCTCCATCCTTGGCAAGTTGTCGCAATCCCAAAAATGGTCAAATATGACCAAGTATTCTACAAAACTTGGTCAAAGGCCAACATGCCCCCAACACTCACCTGTGACTCATCCCAATTCACTCAGGTCTGATCAATTTTTCTTCGAACACCTTGATCTTGGCTCGAGCTTCTTCGACCTGCTACAGTGTGACAGCCTCTTGTTCTGTAAATTCCTGGATTACTGTGTGATTGAGAAGGCCTTCCAGACATTGTTGTGTCATGATGACAACCTATTTGAGATCAGATCCATGGCTTTTAATTTCAACAAACAGTTGGCATGCCTTCTCTTGGAGTGGCTACAGTCGCTGAGAGACTTCCATCACTTTACTTTGCAGCGTGTGTACCTTTTGTTGGGTTGTGCGTTGTTCTGCGAACCTCTTCATTCTTTCGACTAGGGTCACGGACTTCAGTTGTGCTTGTAGTACATCTGCATGTTGCTTTGCTTCCTAGAGTTGTGCCTCCAATGTCTGCAATTATGAATTCTCTGCGAGGGTTTCATAAGTCTGTGTGCTTCTAGTGCTTAGCCACCTACATTCCAAAGCCAAGGTTTTTAACCAGTCGACTACGCTTCGAGAAGTGGCCTCTCTTAGATCTCTTAT
>SNQJ01S0213040.1:0-11740 GCA_010110895.2 Picea sitchensis | reverse complement strand
ATGGAGGGTTTGGTTAATCCAACGCAGCACCTGTTCGAATTTTGCACCATTTGAACTATTCAACACCAAGTGTCATCATTGATGTTTGTGTGTCATTGGGTGAAGTCGAGTCAATATACCGGAAGATCAAGAAGCGACAACAGTGGTAGTCTGAAAAAGATTTTATTGCATGCCTGTGCAAAGCAATATGAGCAACAAGAATGAAAGCATGCATCGCAGAGAATAAAGCAAAACCTTGACAGTATACAAGAGTGCCAATCATGAAATCAATGATTGTTCATCCTTTAAACTTGACAATCCAAGCAGATCCAAATTGGGTATAATTGAAGATGATCCAGAAGAACATAAGGAACCAATCCGAGTTGGATATTGTTGGAGTTCTAGGAGGGTTTGGTCAAAATCCAGCTCATAAGTTCGCCCGAGCTCTGCCTGAGAACGGTTAGCTTCTGATCAGTCGGTCTAATGAAGCTTCGCTCCAGTTAAGCCATTTTCCAAACAATCAATTTGATGAAGCTCAAGCCATGCCAGGTCAATATCTAATCAACATACAGAGCTCCAGTCCGACTCTGGTTGTGATTGGAACAATGATCTTGTCATATTTCCTTTGTCTAATTTTCTTACAGAAGAAACCCATATTGCAATTTCTACAGAATCAGAATCAGTCGATGCACATAAAGTGGGAGCTCAAACAGAAAATTCAAAGATGGATGGCGATCCAATGAATGCACTCGTTCCCCTAAACCTAGAAAGATAAGAACAGGGCATTCTAAACCATTGCTCAACGCAAGTCTACTCCTATGATTGATGGCTGGAAGGTTAAATTAAATTTCCCTGGAAACTTGTCCAGTATTAAGATGCATGTAGACAATGACTTGTTCTGTTTCTTTCTACAGTATCCATTTTGCAGTTCACACTTGAGGAACAACTCTTCGAGCTTTACAGAACATCCATTAGTCTTTAATGTTTCTCCCGCAGACAGAGAATGTGTTATAAGAGCAGACAATGGTTTCTCACTGATTTGTTATTGCCTGTAACTACCCAAGACGTGAGCGTCTTTGACACATTCTGATTTTAATTCAATCTTGCAGTGGTTATAACCAATCTTGGAAGAATCCATATAATAGACTATAAATTTATGGATGTGCAGAGTTTCCCATTCCTCTGAAGAGTATCAGTTTCTTCCTATTGTATGATGTAAACTACTTACAGCGTTTACTCCACATCCACCAATCAATCTGCTGAAGATTTCCTTCAACTTTCATAGTCGATAATGCTATTTCTTGATCACCTCTGGTCATGAATGGCTTATTTTACTTTGAATAATGGGAAAATACTTATTTTTCTGACTCAGAAGGCAAGCTACATGATACTTGTAAGCTGCAAGTTCGCACATTGCTCTCAGATCACTGTGGGGTCCTAGTCAATCATCTTATTTATTTCAGAAAGTGGTAGATTATTTGATCTAATAGACAATATAATGTTAGCAAGATCAGCTACTGAGCATGAAGCTAGCAAGAGGTTGAAATCAGAGTTTTTATTCAGTTTGATGGGATGTCAGGCGAGCTCTACTCAGGCATCAGCTAAAGGGCCAGGCATTTTCTCTGCCAGGTGCAGATTTGAAAAATCTTGTCAATGAAACTGATGGCTACTCAGGAACTTTGTGAAAGACAAGTGGCAGCTTATCCCAGATTTGAAGGGCAGAGTATCCCAACTTTCCAAAATTACAGGAAAAAAGTGTGAATTACAGGCAACAAGTGTGCAAATAGCAGAGTTTTCCAGTTTTCCAGTAGAAATGACAAGAAGAAGAGTTTTAATCACATTTGGCATCTTTTTCAATGGCAGAATTTCAGGGATTTTTTAGCCACACATCATCAGCTCGAATTTATCTTTAGAAGAACAGGTTGAAGAAGCCTTGGAAGGCTAATCTTCACGTCATCAATAGTCAACAGATTTTAAGGACCAACTCATAGAGATTATCCTCCTTTTTGGGTGTTATCCCTATCTTTTTGTAAATGTAATTTGACTTTCTATTTTTAGTATAGCAGATCCAGTTTTCTAGTATCTGGAAACTGTATGTAAAGGCTATAAAGCTAGGAACATTTGAAGAAGAAAGGGTTCGATTTTGAGTGCTATGATGTTGCCACTGTAATGAAAAGACCTATTCTTATTTTATAAAAAATTGCTAGCTTCCTTCAGTTCTATGTCATATTTTCTCCTCTTTTCTTTTATATCTTATGAGTGGAAGTCCTTTGTTGATGCTCATTCAATTTGCAGTGACTGTCATCTCACTGATTAATTGTATTAGTTGATAATCATAAGTTATTTCTTGGTTATTAAACCCATTATGTTTGTTGGTATGAAGCATAATCTGGTTCAATAGCTATTTTCTTTCCCCCATTTAATCAAACCTTGTCTGACCACGGTGCTAGAAGGCCTTGTGAGATTTTGTATCTCTAGACAGTCTTGAAAACACAGTCAAGTATTTATATATTCATCTTGACCCAAAAACCATATCAAATATTGAGAAAACATTTCCCAAAAAAGAGTTAGTTACCAGGCATCTCCGACTTACAGCCTAGGAGAGTTTCCTGGAGTGATAACAGAACCAACTTCCCTTGTGCCCTTTGTGGTGAGTTCGGTCATTATACTCATCATTGCCCCTAAATCGTTGATTTTAAATGGATGAAAGACTCAGGAAATGGACCACATCCTCCAGCACCGCCTGCCCCTCAGCAGGCCCCACAACAATATGTGCAACAACCACCCCCAGCTGTGCTGCAAAACCCCATTCCACACCAAGGTGTGATGAACACACAACAAGACATGCAACCTTCCCCACTACAGTTGGGACAATATCTCAACCCGAACAATATTGCAGATTGTACTATCCTCCTCACTAGCGAGGAAGAAGTCCTTCTACAGACACGTAGTCATCAATACCGTGCACCTGCTGAGTCTCCTCCCACTCCCCCAGAAATAATCCCAGCACCAACGGGACCCCCTTTGATGATCCCTCTCCCTAACATGGACACACCCCTTCGCACCCTGCACATCCCATTATGCAGGAATGTCCACAACCCGCAGGCGAGGGCAGCTCATAATTACAGTTTGGTCGATGACTTAGCACAATCCCCAGCTACAATGTCAGTCTTAGAAGTCCTTCAAACTTGTCCCACTCAACCGAAATCATTACTTTCCACCTTGGGGGTAGTCAACCTTGTGGATACTCAACTCATCACATTTGATCTTGACAGCGGAGAACCTCGACTCCCCATTCTCATCGCTTTTCAAATCCTCGTTAAAATTTGGAACATTACAGTTCATCATTGCATCATCGATGAAGGTGCATCCACATGCATCATGTCTAATTCTGTATGGAAGAAACTTGGTTCCCCCTCATACCATCTTCCATTAACTTAAGAGCTTCTGACGGACAACCATCTTCTCCTAAAGGGATTTTCCAAAATGTCCCTGTAGAACTTGGGGGCAAGACCATTCTCATTGACATTGAAGTTATCGACGCCCCACTTGATTACAATATCTTGTTCGGTCGTAGCTACATGTACGCTATGAAGGAAGTTGCCTCTTTCATCTTTCAAGCCATGATGTTCCCCCATAACGGGAAGATAATTAAAATTGACCAAGTTTCACATTATGAGCCTAACCCTTCTGCCAACATCGATAACATTCTCCCCCTCGTCCACACTAATCCTGAAGCATACCCACTCATCGAAATGGGGCCTGAAATTTTCAAAGACCCATCATTGTTAGGAACTTACCATGGTGCACCACTGCTCCTTCATCCTTCCAATCAGGTATGTGTCACATCGTCCAAAGGAACTGACATTGAGGATACGCTTCCTCCCAGGGAGGCTTCTCTCATATCTGACGTCCCACTAGTCACAGAGCCCCTCCCTCCCGAGCCTCCTGCAAACTCGTCGACTCCACTAGTTCACAATTTCACCTCACCCCAAGGCCATATCCTAGTTTGGGAGACAGTTCCCCAAGACATTACTCAAATCCCCTTATTTTACCCTCCACCAGGCGTACAAGCTTTCCAAGTAGCCGCAACGCTTACCCTCCCTAATATAGTGTTGGGAATCCCAGTTTGGTATTTACATCCACCAGAGATAGTTCTTCAACCATCCCTTCCCCCAAAACAGAAGGAATCCCAATGCAGATTCCCATACTCACTCCCACCATACGCTCTACACCCCCACTCACTAACCTCCCTGCCACAGCTGGGGGAAAGTGAAAGAAGAAGGAGCCCACAACTCCACTTCCCCCATGTGTCTAACCTCCTTGTGCACTATGTGAGAAAGATGGACACCCAACCAATAAATACCCATATCTTCCTAAATTACATAACCTAATTCAACTCAATCAAACACCATCATCGTTCGTCACTTCAACAAGTACTACCACTACCTCCCCTAACATAAGTAGCAAAGGGCTGCGAACCAAATTTGCTTGCGCTATATGTTCAGAATATGGCCATTATACACACCATTTCCCAGCACTACCTCAATTCCGACAGACATTAGTAGCAGTACGCCAAAGCTTCCAACACGAACCCAGTCCATCTACATCATCCCCACCACACATCACTGACATCCATTATGTCACAACTTCGGTCAACGAACAAATGAGATACCCTTTCTCTCTATGTGAATCCTTAGATCATTTTACATATCAATTTCCTATGATCATTGAATACAGACAACGCCAAATGACCTTGATTCAAACCCTTGCACCCCCTATAGAATCAATGATTAACCTTACCCCATCACTAGAAATTCTTCACATTATTTCTCCTGAACCAGAAGCACTCCCTATTCCTCCATGGTTCTTGGATGAATTATACGAGGATTTACACCCAAATCCCCCCAATAAATTCATTCATTTCCCCACGAAAAGTTTACACCCAACTACCATTAATAATCCTCAGTATCTCGATATTTGGTTTATGTCGAGCGAACCATCGCAATCTCATTGCGTCATTCCCCCTGCTTCTTCATCACTAGAGGACAACCACACGATGACAGTCACTGACATCACTCTTTTTGATCCCTTGTATTCCCGACAATTCTACTGTGACGAGGACATACTTGAGGAGTTAACCACCCCCGACTACCCATGGGATGCACTACACCATAGAGCGCTCTTCTTTCCATAGGAATCCTTCACGCCTCCTAACCAACACCCCATATACACAGTCAAAACCAAGGATTTTATCCCATCAAGGCATATCGACTGGTTCAACAACCCCATCCCTGCCCTTGATGCTTTTGAAGAAGGCAATATGGCCAACATCTCCCCCAAATCAAAATTGATATTTCCATCAAAAATGGAGTCGTCAAGGAAATCACCACTGGGGCTGCATGCACTCCTCAAGAAATCACCACCTATAAATCCCTCTTCCAAGAATACTGGGATATTTTTGCCTGGTCATACATAGAGATGTTTGGCCTTGACCCCTATATTGTTGAACATCGCATAGACATCTGGCCTGATATCACACCGGTTCGCCAAAAACAACGACCGCTACACCCGTCCAAAGCCATGGCTATCAAAGGCAATATTGACAAATTACACGCGGCTGGGTTCATCGACCCCATTGCCTATACCTCATGGGTTTCCAACCCTGTACCTGTTAACAAAAAATAGGGCACTATCCGGGTATGCACGGACTTTCACGATCTCAATCACGCCTATCCCAAAGACAACTTTCCAACGCCTTTCATCGATCAAACTATCGATGACTGCACAGGCCACAAGGCTTTATCCTTCATGGACGGTTTCTCTGGCTATAACCAAATCCAAATCCACCCATCCGATCAATACAAAACCGCATTCACCACCCCTTGGGGTACTTTTGCATATCGTGTCATGCCTTTTGGCCTAAAAAACGCTGGCACGACTTTCCAATGGACTATGACATACATTTTTCACGATCTAGCTCATATCATCCTTGCATACTTGGATGGCCTCACAACTCGATCAAAAAAATGCACCCAGCATCTTGATGATTGACGGATCATCTTCCAATGGTGTCGTCAGTACAAAATCCGCTTGAACCCACTCAAGTGCATATTCTGTGTCACTGTCAGGTGCCTCCTCGGATTCATCATTTCCCAAAGCGGTATTACCGTGGACCCCCTCAAAGTCCAAGCCATCACAAAAATTCCACCCCCACAAAATTTACGCCAACTCCAGAGCCTACAAGGAAAATCTAACTTTTTAAGGTGATTTGTCCCAGACTATGCCACTCGAGCACATGGTTTCCTTCGCTTACTACACCATGACATCCCATTTCACTGGGATGAACATGCCCAAAAAGAATTCAACGATCTTAAAATGGAACTCTCCAATGCCCCTTTAATTAGTTCACCCAACTATAATCATGACTATATCCTCTACATATCAGCATCAACTATCTCAGTAGCAGGAGTTCTCGTTCAAATTGACAATGACGATCGTGAGCATGTCATTTACTACATTAGTAAAAACCTCTCAGGGCCACCCTTGAAGTATAATCATGAAGAGAAACTAGCCCATGCAGTCGTCCTCACAGTCTAGAAACTATGCCATTACATTCTGCTTCACACAACCAAAGTCATAGTGGATTCCAACCCCATGTAATACTTGCTTAGTCATTGGCAAATTAATGGCAAGTTTTCCCGATGGATCATTATCCTTCAGGAGTACGATATCGAATTTTCAACACCCAAGAGCAAGAAAGCTCTTGTCCTCGCCGAACTTGTCACAGCCTTCCCCTCTGATACTACCAGTGCCCCCGTCAATAGTGACTTCCCCGATGAACATCTCTTTTACATCACTTCAGATGATCCTTGGTACGGCGACCTCCTCATCTACCTCCGGACCCAAAATTTTGGTAACCACCTCTCACAAGATGATCGTCGCCGTATTTTCCACTAGGCCCCCTGCTATCTCCTCATCAGAGATATCTTATATCGGTGAGGGGTCGACACCATACTCCGTCAATGCTTGACTATTGGCAAGGCCGATAGAGTCTTGAATGACTGCCATAGCGGCGCGTGTGAGGGCCATCTCTCAAGGATGTCCACTGCTCAGAAAATCATCTGCGTAGGTTACTTGTGTCCTACATTGTTTCACAAATGCATTCATGTCGTGAAGCGATGTGATAAATGTCAGCTTTATGCCAACAAAGCCCGAGCACCACCTGCTCTTCTCCACCCAGTCATTACTACAGGCCCATTTTGTAAATGGGGCATCGAATTCATGACTTGTAACCCTCCATCCAGCAATGGACACAAATACATCATTGTCACAATCAATTACTTCACAAAGTGGGTTGAAGCCATGCCTACCTTCAACAACATCGCTGACACCGCAACACATTTTTTCTTTAATCATGTAATATCCCTCTTTGGAGTACCACTCCAACTAGTTTTTGATCACGTGAAACATTTCGAGAATGAGATTTTCATCAAACTCTCATCCTGGTTAGGTTTCTCCCATGGGTTTTCCTCACCATATTACCCTCAATCCAACAAACATGTCGAAGTAGTTAACAAGGTCCTCAAGACGATGTTACAACGCATGGTTAACAAACATAAGAACAATTGGCATCATATGTTATTTTCCACGCTATGGGCTTAGTGTACGACCGTGAAAATGGCTACTGGTTTCACACCATTTCATCTAGTCCACGGGGTTGAGGCCACTCTTCCTATCGAGTGCGAAATTCCCACCTTACGCACCGTAATTGAGATATTATCCGACACTGCTCCAATGGAGTAGAATTTGTTGAGCTTAGAGTCCCTGGATGAAGATCATTGATCTTCATTACAGAACAATAAGGCAGCCAAAAAATGGTCAAAGGCCATCTTTGATTTCCATGTCAACCTTCTCTCATTTCACGAAGGTGACCTCGTCCTTTCTTATGATATCTCTCACAATACCCTCGGTCATTGCAAATTTGAGTCACTGTGATACGGCCCCTACATTATCCAACATTGCCTCACCAAAGGCGCATACATCCTGGCTTCCCCCGAGGGCCTCTCTCTCAAAGAACCCATCATCGGGTTATACTTAAAGAAATTTTATGCCTAAGCGTAGCCATGCTACATTAGGTTATTTATTTTATAGTGTTTTTAATCTTTTTTCCATACCTCACGTCTAAAATATCATTTGTGTTATTGACAGATGCTTCCTCCAGTGGCCCACCAAATCGGTTACGCCGACAGCGCCAGTCGTTGGACATAAAATCTCGCTTCGGCAGCTTGGGCCCTCTATTCCCCCTCACATGAATTGCTCCATTCTAGTGGCATATGTTTGGGTTCAGCAACCAACAACCAATCCGAGTACACCATCGTCATTAGCCTCCTCGCCAATGCCAACCATCATCGTATTTGTCACCTTAGCATCTTACTTGACCCCCAACTATTTGTCCTCAAACTCAACAATGTGTATCGTGTCTGCAATCCTTGCCTTTTTTGCAAATACCTCCAAGTTAGACTTTTATCTCACCATTTTTATTTCATTACATTTACACATATTCCAAGAAAATTTAATCAAATTACATATAACCTAGCTAAGATTGTACTTGATTGGCATATATCACATCAAGACACCTTTACACACACATAAACCATCAAAAGTTTGTCATAGCATATATATTAGACATCATACATAACATTAAACAATTCTCACACACATTTGAACATCACAAAGACCCCAAAAAATGTATATCCATATATATATATAAATGTCGGTCAACAGTGCCATCAAAATGTTTACATACACATAGAATACATCATATACAAAATCCATAGGCCAGTGAAGCACCTCAGTACAAAACTGGTGTCTCCACACCAAACGGGCTCACCAACCTATATAATATACAAAAATATATATATAGAGCGACACTCATGGTGCCTCTAGAGAACCACCTCCTGGCCCTCCCTCAGGCGGTGGTGCCCCACCCACTATCGGTCCCTCTGGACCTGGAGGTAACCACCCGGTCATCGCAACACCTACTACTGCTACTCGTCGAACCATGGTCTACCACATCAGTGGAACTCCCACACATTTCTCCAGGACGCCCTCATCCTGGATGTGCGACCACATGCCCTCAGGCACACCCTATAGCAAAGCGGCGACAAATATCCTCAAAATATCCCCCAGCCTTGGATGGAGGAGCATGTAATGGCCCTGCACTAGGGTTGTCAAAATGACATCTCCTAGTTTCTCTCTCATCGCCAGCTGGTCTCGCCTCAACATCCTCATGCCGTCATCTCTCTCCCGCCCGCGACTCTCCCCGTGGAGGCCTCACCAACCCCTAACGACATAATGCTCTAATACCACTAACCTGAAGCTCGCTAGTCCTGAATCGACTACCTTGTTCTCCCGGAATATCCAAATCTCCTCTGAATATCTCTTGTCTAATCACTCTGACATCAGGTACAAATGAGGTGGCAATGTGGGCCCTACAGCTATATATAGTCCTTTTTGCCAAACTTCCAGACCCCATTCTAGGAGCTCCGGATGTCCATTTTTTGATCTGTCTTCAGCCATGGGATCAGTACCCCATCCTCTACATCAAGATAGTCCCCGGGCCACTTTTCATGCTTAGCCCCCAAGGAGACATCTTTTTCCATACCCCTTCCAGGTACGCATGCTCATGTTCAAAATTATCAAATAAATGCTTGTATGTTCGATTCTCTTTAGATATTGTTCACGTCGGGTATTCATTTTTTATGTGTGCAGGTAATTGGTCATCATACACCAGCATAACCCCTTTAGGTATATAATCAACACTGGCATGTAATCATTCCCTCTGAATCTGAATTGCATCTCCAGTCACACCCTCTGAAATTTGCCTTTAGGGTCCCCATATACGGCTCTACAGTACCACCACCTCCATCGCATTTTGGGTACTGTCACCCTGTAGCACTCCCCCCCACATGAGTTGTCCCATTCATAAACCCCTTGGCACTTTGACACTCATGTTGTTTTCAACCCTTTAGGAATGGGAGTCCCGATAGTCTTACATCATGTCTCGAATCAGCCACATATTCCTTCTCCTCATTTTGATAGCCTACCCACTGGACTCCTAGGGCACTTCCTCACGAATTATTTTGACTGCACTCCCGCAACATTATTTACCATCCATTTCTTCCATCATCTGTCTGCCCATCCTCAAATTTCCCTCCATACATTACCCTACTACAAAAACCAACCTATGGGGCCCCCACCCTCCACATTTTTTTTCCACCAACTTACGCCATCCCTAGGCCAAGCCCTCCTACACTGGGGCACCCGTTTCTGTATCTGCATTATTATCCCCACAGATTTTGTAATTCTTTTTGTAATCAAGCCGTTATTTCCAGCATGTTACATAGCTTTTTTTCATCACCTTTGGCGACCTTCCTGGAAAATGCAACCCATGTCACCCTTGGTTGGGGCACTCCTTATCATCTACTCCTATTGACATCGTCCACATACTCCAAGTATCCCACAAGACACCTACCTTTTCTCTTTGAGTTTGTTCACTTTGTCCTGCCCATGGTACAACTTATCCCACGTCTTGGTGTCCCCGTGACACTCGACCTAGTTGAACGATTGCGGCCACTTATACTTCGCATATACCCCCAACCAAGGGCAGTCTTGAGTCTCCACACATCTTGACTTCGTCCATGTACCTCCTCAGTTCCTAACCTCACCTTGTCAATTTCATGAATCCCTTTGCTTCTTAGAGTCACGTCCCCATTTTGTCGACATCAGCACAGTTTCCGGAAGGGTGACAGTATCTTGACTCTCATTTCCTTTCCAATGATAGGTCTCGAACAGCACAGTGAGAACCATAACTGCTCCCTGTTGTCATTGAACCCCATAACATTCGACTTCAACACTTGCTCATGTTACGGTGGGTCTTACTTTGGGACTATTGCAGTTGTTTCTTATATTTTCTGAAGACCTCTGAACTTGGCTGGGCTATCAATGCCTACAGAATCCATGATACTTCTTATAGGTGTCATTGCCTACTCTTCAAAGTATGTTCCTCCTCAGAATTGTCCTCTGCCTTTATCACAACCGCCCTCGAGGGTGCTGCAGTTGTCTACATCAACACACCGTTTTAGTTACTATACAACACCCTTCTTTTTGATTTACATGACACGAGCATGGGGCATGCCCGCCTCGTTTGTACACAATTTATTTTACATACCTTACCGAAGGTTGGGTCCTATAGGTTCCCTTCTCCCTCCAATGGGTCACTCTTGAAACTCTCACTATCAGTCTTTCTTACAACAGAACTCTCAGTAGAAGAAACATTAATGAATTTTGGCTATATGTATGCTCCTAATCTCATCCATCAAGGAGCATCTGTTATCACTGAATTTTCGTCCACAAACGGTTACAGGAATCTAGCATCTTCAAACAACTATGAGTTCACCCATGGACTAAAATTACCAAAAAATCATTTCCAAAAGGTCCAAAACTATACAACCAGTTATAAAATCAAGGTGCACTATGACTACACAGGGTGCGCGTGCACATGCGCCATCCAGAAATGAAAGAAAAGTGCACATGCGCACGATGCACAATTGTGGTCGCTAAAAGCCGCGCACACATAAGAATGGTGCATTTATGAGATTGGTTGGCCTCCCACCCACTTCTAGTTCAGCTTCCAAGTTGATTTGACATCCAAATCTTGGCTAGATCTGACTGGGTGGCTAGTTAAAGACCTAAAAGT